>JAIGNY010002678.1:435000-547500 GCA_020152595.1 Chiridota heheva
TATACAACATCAGGTGCCAGAAGTGCATTTGCGACGTCATTTCCAAAAAGTGGCGGTATAATTACGGCACCTCCATTGGCTGCTGTGTAATAATCCGATCGTATCTATCATCTACAAGATCGTGTAGAAGGTCTCTTGGTTGAAGCATCGATCCAACTCAGCAAGAAGTAGATCCAAAGTATGGAAGTATTGCTACCTGAGGTATTCTTCAACAGAGAATGAACTTGAACTGTTGAAGTGATTTCTGCATCAAATAGATTATTATTACTATTTTCTTACAAAAACCCTTTTAATCTGTGTTTGTAGGTATATGGTCTTCAGAATTAGAATGAATTAATTTGTTCCAGTAATTTGATTTTCTTATCAAAAAAGCAGAGGAAGACTCCCCCCCTCCCCCCCTTCTTCCTCTCCCCCTCAAAAAAAGAAAAAAAGATTCAGGCAAAATGTGTGTCAATATTCGGGCAAAAACTGCATAATCCTTTAAAGTTATTCATTCTGACAGGCTGAGAATAAATTTCATGCATTTACTCCAGGATACTTGAGTGACGTTTAAAGTTCACCTCAATTTTCAGAATGAAAGTGAAAAGGCAACAGGTTGGTTGTCCCGAATATTTTCCTAAATAATATTAATAAATTTGGGCAGACAGTAAAAGTCTCTGAATCTTTTTGTGAAAATATGAGAGAAAAATTGTTTAATTTGCCCGAATCTTTTCTGAATGATTTTCTATGGGTGCGTTTGGGGATAAATAAGTTTGCCCGAATCTTTTCTTAAAACGAAGAATGCAGGTAAATTTTGGCAGAACATTAATTTACTTGCAGCTTTTTCAAACGAATGTAGGCCTACACATATTAACACACAAGTAACGTGTACACAAAACAATTAGGAATCTTTAATTCGAAAGAATGTGGTTCAAAATAGAAAGTATAAATTAAATTGTCCAACAAATTATTTAAACCAAAACATACCTCATAAATAGAATATATTTGAGAATTTTCCTTGACAAATTTGAATAGATTTGGGCATTAAGTTATTTTCTCATAATTATTAAAAAAAACCCGTGACAGTAATTTCCCTGAATATTTACCGGGTGATACACGAATGAAGACAAATTGGGGCATAGTACAGTAACTACACATTACCTTCATCAGCGTCACTTAACAAAGTTTGCTAATTTTATTGTGGGGCACAGAGTAAATTTGCCTTGAAATGTTTCTTGGAGCAGCACGGATGTCGCGGTAAATTTCAATAGAGAGCTAAATTTGTTGGAAACTTGGTCGGTAAGCTTTCTTCAATTTTTGGGAAATTTCCTTCAATGTTTGTGATATATCTCTTTCAATTATTGGAAAATTTGATATATCTCTTTCAATTATTGGAAAATTTCTTTCATTTTGAAGATAATTTTTCTTCGATTTTCAAAAAAAACATCAATTATCGGGAAATGTCCAAATTTCCAATGATTTTACCAAAAGTTCTTTAATTTTTTGTTGATATTTCCTAATCGCAAAAAACCTTTCAGGGAATGCCCTTCTCTCTGCCAGTCTGCTCCCCGATTTTAAGACTGCACACTTGTCCTAATGTTTCATTAATCATGACAAAACTGCTCATAAAACACTTTATCATGCACATCATGCATGTTTTGGTGACTTTACCCCCTGAAATTTTATCTTGGCTATGCTCCTGTCCCCCCCCCCCCTCCTCCCTCCATAATGCAGGTCCAACATATTGATATTAAAGAAGCAGGTTTCAATGCATCTTATCTTGTTTTAATCTTCGTAAAGTTTTCTTCAATTTTCGGGAATCTCCTTGAATTTTTGTAAAATTACGTTCAAATTTTTGTAAACTTACATGTACTTCAATTTCCTGAAATTTGCTTCAATTTTCGTGAAGTTTGTTTTAATTTGAGCAAAATTTTACTCCAATTTAGTTTCGGGAAATATTCTTCAATTTTCAAGACGTTTTCTTCAATATTCGGGAAATTGCCTTCAATTTTTGCAAAATTTCTTTCATTTTCGTGAAGTTTGCCTCAATTTTCATTAGGTTTGTTTCAATTTTCGTAAAATTTCCCTCATTTTTAGGAAATCTTCAATTTTCATGAAATTACGTTCAATTTTGGGAAATTTACTTCAATTTTTGGGACTTTTCCTTCATTTTCAGAAATTTTTTTCATCAATTTGGGGAAATTTACTTCATTTTCGGGATTTTTTTTTTAAATTTTTGGTAAATGTTGCCAAATCTTTATCAAAACTTCAAATGATTGTTTTTTTATGAGCCCCCTTACAAATAGTTTTTGGACCGTGATAAGAGATTACATACATTTTGTAGGTTTGTCGAGACAAAAATAAAATCTGGCCCCCAATATCAAAAATGCTGCTGCCAATTTAAGGCTTTACTTTTAGGAGCATTTTTTTTTTAAGGGAGGAGGGGGGTTGGGTGAAGGCGCCAAAATGCACTTTCCTCCGAGTTAAAAATAACCCACCACACCACTGGTGGTGTTGTGAAGATTGCTTCGATTAGGCACTGGGGCCCCCTCCCCACCCGAATGAAAATTCATACGTTTATTGGGACATTCTGGACAAAAATTCTGAATTTTTTAGAAAATATTAGATCAAGATCTAGAAACACCAGAAAATTTTGGACCATAAATCTAAAAAATCAACCGTCTTTATCCCTACAATCTCAAGCTTCATTAATAAGGAATGGAAGGTAGGGAAGAAAACCCCATTTTTGTCCACCCCATAGGATGCTGCCCTCATTAAGTAGGACTATGAGGAGTTACTCATAAATGTTCACACAGGGTTTTTCATAATTTTATAGCTTAAAATAAATTCAGTAAACATTAGATGATCATAGCCCAAATTTTCCTTTATAGCGTGGGTCCCCATACTCTAAAGTGAACTATACACCAAACCAAATGTGGTCAAATTTGACTAACTACACTTGGGATAATATTTTGACACCACCAACTTTGTCAAATTGATGACATTTGGTTCAGTGCTTAGTTCACTCCAACATTAGTCAAATTTGACCATGAACACATTCTTTTGACTACCACAACTTGTTCAAATCATTGCTTTTTGTAGTCGTGATTGAAAAAATTGCTTAGGATGACTAGATACATGATCAAATTAAAATCCTGTTTTACAAAAAACAGCAACAACAAAAGAAGCTTTAAGTTTGGAATTGTTTTATTTCTTAACAATCCTGTGCAACTGTTCAACAACACAATAGGGTTTTGTCTATATTAAACATAACACAGAATGGATATTACAATGTTTACTTAAAAAGATGTACAAATTCTAAATACAAAATCGTCTGAGTACTCCATTGAACCTTAATTTATTAATTAGACGTACAAGTTGTCAAAAAGATGAAGAGTAACTGTTGGATATATGGTGATAATCAATGGCGGCAATTTCGTTTCAACATTGGGAGGACTGGAGGATGAACCCATACAGTGGTGTAGCCAGCATATGGGCTTAAAATAAGGCTTCATTTTTTAGTTGGGGACAAAAGCATATTCGTCCACCACCATACTTATTAAGAGGGGACATTTTCCTCTTTTCAAACTTTGAAAACCTTTTTCTTTAAAGACTATATAAATGTTCTTATCACTAAAGAAAGTAACATAAATATCGCCCTAAAAAGACTAAAATTGTAGAAATTCACACACTTTGCGCGCATACACTAATCTCAATTTCCCCTAAAGACAAAGTTAGGAAACAATAACTCTACATATTGGACTTTTTTTAATACTCAAATGACCTTTACCTCTGCTTACCTTTACTTTCCCAGCTTATAATTTATCAAAACTTTGTAACCTAGGGCCTTTGTAGAATGTGCGAGCCACCCCAAATTTCATTATTGGGGCATCTTTGACATGCATCCATGCAGGGCAAAACTTACTGCTTGGACCCATGCCATTGCAATGACATAAACTGACGTGCCCTCTGACACCTTCTTTGTAAAGATTAAAAGGTGCCCCTATACAGAGATAAAACTGTGTTATCTAAGATATCAAAATATATTTTAAGTCCCCTTATTCAGTTATTATAATTCATCTTTTTATTGACAGATTGAAGAAAGTAACACAAAAAATCAAGACCCCTTATTTGCTTTCACATTATTTTAGACATTAAATATATTCCAATTTATGATCAAAACAATCATAATCTATTAGTCTAAATACTATTGATTTCAAAACTTGTGACCTATAAAATTTCTATTTTTTTGTGTGTAGATTTTGGATTAAATTTGTTCTTTTTTACCAAATAATTGACCAAAACATTTTGAATATTTGAAGCTGTATGGTATGAAAAAATGAGGGAAAATGGGTCACCAGTAATTTTTGCACCGATAAAAGTTTTAACATTTTCCGGTTGAAGGAGGGGGAGGGGGTGAAGGTTGACCGTATGAAGTTATACTGCTGTGCTACATGTTTTAAAAATACAAGAGTTGAAAAGTGCCCCTCTGATCCTGTGCCCCCTCCCAGATTCAAACATCTTCCACCGCCCCTGGCAAAACTGGAGGGGTGGGGATGTTTTTGATTAGATATGTTAAAACTTTTTAATAGAATGTGCTGAATAATGAATTCATAGTACCCTGAAAAGATTTTCAAACAATCCATACGCTGGACTTGAAAGAAAATTAAATAGAGTGGTTGGGTATCAAAGAAAATCAAACAATTGCTTTGGGCATAAATGATGAAGGATGGAATGTGAATCTTGTCTAACAAGAAGTCGAACAATGAATGATTAGTGAGAATAAAACTGAAAACAATGAAGGTAGATAACCCTGAAGTGCCAAGAATGCAAATGGAAAATACTGATTTAAACAGGAAGTGATTATTTGTGGATAAAACATAGTGGGTCTAGGAATTTTGAGGCAGATTGTATTAAGGATGGGGTACAAAAAAATAGGCATGTTGGAATTATCAAGCAGGTGGAGGTATGATGATGCATTGCTAATCCCAAAACAAAATAGTCTGTCCTATCACCATTATTTGGATACAATTATGCATGTTCATGCATGTTTGCAAACTGTAATGAAATCATTGTTATCAGGTTATGAAAAACTTGAAATAAACCACTAACAATAATTAGGAAATAACAAAGAGAATGTTTACCTGTAACATGATGGTTGGTTTGTTCAGTTAATGTTTAACAGCACCGTGACAATCAGAGTCAAATGTGCCAAAAGGGTGTTAATAAATAACGGTGTAAGAGTTAGGATAGTGAGGAGATGGAAGGTTTGTAAAGGAGATAAAAGGGAAAGGCTGAATGTGGGAGAAAATGTAGGTGAAAAGAAAGGGGTGTGTAAGGTTAGGTGTAAAAAGGGAGGAGGGGAGGAGATTATATGTGGTGGAAGATGTTGTTGTTGCGGAGGAAGTTGATGTATGCGAAAGAATTGTTTTCGAATAGGTCCGAGATTGAAGAGAGTGAGAGAGAAGAGATCTGGAGTTCTGGTATAGGGGACAGGTTAAGAAAATATGCTTGATGGAGAGATCGATGTTGCAAGTAAGGCAGAGAGGGGCAGGGGAGCCGGATAAGAGATGAGAGTAAGAGAAGAGTGGCTGAGGCGGATGCGGGTGAAATTGATGTCTTCCCAGTGGTTGCGACTATGCAGAGAGGTGTTGGTCCCAACTTTGGGTTGGATGGTGTGAAGTTTATTACTGGTTTCGTGATTCCATGACTTTTGCCAAGCTTTGTTGATGTAGATGGAGAGACGGAGGTCTGAGTGTGGAATAGGAAAAGGAGAGATGTTATTCGACAGAGCTTTGATGGCGGCCCTGTCGGTTCACTTGTTGCCAGGGATGCCAAAATGGCTGGGAATCCAGAACAATATAATTTTCTTTCCCAAGAAGGAGAGAATGTGGAGTTTGTTAAGGATTTGTAGAATGAGAGGGTTGGGGCAGAGCATGTTGAGGATGCCAGTGAGGACGGATTTAGAGTCAACGAAGATGACGAAACGGGGGTGGAAAGAGAATTATATAAAGTTTAAGGCTAGGAGGATGGCCTCCGCCTCGGAAGAGTAGATAGGTGTGCCGTCGGGTAACCTTGAGGAGAGGGTGAGTCCAGGACAGGCGGAGGCTGCAGAGGAGTTTTCCGTGTGGAGCCGTCGGTGAAGAGGAAGGAGTAGTCGTGGAGATGTCTACTGAGTTGACAGTATTTGGAGTGGAAGAAGACTGGGTTGTGAGGCTTTTGCGAAGGAAGGAAATTCGAAGTAAACTTTTTTTAGGAGGGGGGGGGGGTATAAATAGTCTAGGTGGGAGTAGGTGGGATGGTGTGTCTGGCAATCGAAAAAATGATGATGTTGGCTTTGGAGAAGCGGAGTGCATCCAGATCCCAAAAGGTAGGGGTGCGTTTGAGATTGAAGAGGTTGGTGAAGGAGGGAGAGCGGATGGGATGGAAGCAAGAGTTTAGTGGATCGGTGAGGATGCGGAGAGCAGCATATAACATAAAACGAACAAGAGAAATTGCAAGTTATAGAAACAGATGTGAATTTTCTTTACTGTGAGACATGAACAAATTTAAGTGGGATATACCAGTACAATATGCTATACTGTACATATTCGGGCAATAAACTGTAAAATGAAATGAAGATATTATAAAATCATCAATTACCCAAATTTGCTGATGATATTTCTAAATAGGCCCAATTTGGTGATGACTTTGCCCCTAGAAAATTTCCACTTTCCAATGATTACCGTTTTCCCCAGTGACGTGTCTAAGGAAGGATATTGGGCGCTTAATTATTCTCTAGAAGTGAGAAATCCTCCCCTAAGCCCAAAGTTTGTCAAAAACACAAATTAAAAAGCCTACATATCAAGTGACTCATGGAGAACAGACTGACAGAGATATTGATGTTATTTAAACTAGATTATTTAAACAAAACTCTTCAAGCTTGCATTACAAATCTTTAATTTTGGACTAAAAACTATCAATTTTGAGCCGAAAATCTTCAGTTTGAACCATCTCGAGTAATCTTCAACTTTTGGAATAAAATTTTCAATTCAAAGGCAAAAATCTTAAATTAAGAGCCAAAAATACTTTGGACCAAAAATATTCCATTCTGAACTAAATGTCAACAGTCACAAACTTTACAAATGATTCAGGGGGAAAATTTTAATTAAGAGACATAAATCTTCAATTTTGGACCAAAAATTTTCAAGTTTGTTTGGAACAAATTGTACAAATCAGGGCTTATAGTCTTCAAGTTTGAAGTTTGGACTGTTATCCAAACTTCAGAGACTTTTAATTTTGGACCAATTTAGGAAGGTGAAATTTTATAGTAGATGTATATCTTAGTGAGTTTAATGCCCCATCCCAAAAAAGGAAATAAAAAGCTAGATATGACCCTGGCTGCCTCCCCCTCCCCTCACCCCACACACACCCTGGCATGGAAAGTTAAATGTGTTTAATATACTTCAAGTAATGAAACTTAAGTTGCATTGAACATCTGCAAGCATTATGGCCATAATAACCACCTAATGAATCAAAGTTGTCTCACCTGTCAAACTTGCCACTTTCATATTTTAGCAAAGACTCATAAAAAGTTATCTTTGTTTGATGATATTAAATTGGTTGCAGTATTTCTTCAAGAATAGTCCAGTGGCTAAACAAAAACTGTGTCCTGTGAAATCATGTTTACAAAAATCAAAATTAACCACAAATCAGCAGTTGTTTTGTATTTCACTTTTTGCTATATGCGCACGTAAGTCGTAATGACTTGTTTTCAGTGTGTACCTGATAAATTTGCCAGGATGGAAAGTGGATGAACACCGGGTTAACACCCTGCTCTTTCTGAGAAATGTTCAGAGAACCAGGCAGGAGGTGAAACGCCTACCATCGGTACCGACGGCTTTACGTCCCATCGGAAGGACGGTGAGCGACACCCAACCATTGGTCATTTTTTACAAAGGTCGGATGGGGGAGAATGTGTGATGCAGAAGACAAACTTCTGTGCTTGATGTCAGATATTGTTCTGCATATCTGTGGAAAAATCGCTGATTAAATCACCGTTGGACTCGAACTTGCGACCTCCAGCATCCCAGTCGTATGCTCAGCCGACTGAGTTACCTGCATGTGAAATGCATGTTATCACTGGTAAGGGGACTAGTATCGTTTATGATGCTCTTGATTGTTTTGTTTTCACACACACACACACACACCCACACAACACACACACACACACACACACACAGATCCAATAACCTAAATTGGGAGGTTTAAAGTATTGGCTGGCAAATACTTTTTCACTCACACAAAAAACCAGATATGATCCATATCTGGGCCAGAACTTTCCCATATTCCAGATCTGGCCATATAAAGAATTAGACATATAACTCCTTGATATGAACTTTTTTTTTGTATATCAAATGAGCGTTTAATCAAGTTTATATCTGGCTTGATCTGGCCAGATCAAATTTTATGATCCCAGATCTAATTTTGATATAATCCAGATCCAGGAATTTTGTAAGAGGAAAACTTAATATGTTTTGTTGTATCAGTTCTAAGCTTTCTTGTTGCTTCTGTGTTTCTTACTAACTTTGATGCGGAATTTAATAGTGAAGGTATAAAATTGATTGCTCTTTGAATACTGCGGTGAGAAAGTGGAGTTGGGTGCATAAGACAGGCTCGTAGCCAGCTAGGGGGAGGGGGGGGGGATGAGTGCATAAGACAGGCCCGTAGCCAGCAGGAGGGCCATACCTTCTGTTAAGGGTCTGTGCCCCTTGTGTGAAATCAAACTGAGAAGTATATTACAATGGAATATAGAAATTATGCCTAAGTGTCCTCACTTGAATTGTTTGTATAGGCTTACAGTAGATCCTAAAGTGGTGGGGAAGATTTATACCATCGATTGTTCCCCCCTTCTCCTTTTGACCGAAATACTAGCTGTGCCATTAGGGAAGCCATGATATCATTAAGCTTCTGCAGGTTCTTAAATTTAAAACATTCCATAATATTCTATGTTTCATGCAATAGGCCTTTTAAAGTCTTCATGACACAAGGGCATCTTTAATTTTGTTCTGTATTCCTTTTTGGTGATTTTGCTGGTTTGGGCTTTTTATAGGGTGATTAACCCTTCTTTAGCCCATCATCTTGTTATGTTATGTTGTGTACCTTTTTGTTCAGCTGAGCAGGGAGGATTTATTTTAATATATGTCTGCCACCACAAAGTTACCTTACAAGGTCTCTTCATTTTCCTAGGTCTCACCAAACTGAGACTGGACCAAGATGTCATTCATTACATCAAACCTGGTACTGTAGAGACCGTTACATTTGACGAAGATGAAACAACATTTCCGGAGGAGACGGTGCAATTCCATCATTTTACAAAAATTCCAAAGTGAGCAGAAATCAAAGGCAATGTGTCTCCTACAAGTAAGTGTTAGAACAGGGATATATCATTAGCTAAAGTAACATGTTCCTGGTTAAAGCTTCCTTCTAGCAGTGATTATCATATTTCTTTCTATCTGGGTTAAATGTTAAACTAATTCTGAATCATTATCTGTGATACTTCTGCAAAAGTCAGCAGAATGTTTGTGGCTGATTTAGATTGAAATTGAAAAAGAACTGAAAATGATCTGATTCACAAGCAAAACACTTCTTAATTGCTATTTACATTTTGGTCGGTAGAAGGGGGAAATTGGCTTCTACCCACCCACACTGCTGGTACTTGATAATGCAATTTCATTGATATGAGAAATGAAATGATAGAAGAAAAAATGGCTGTTACTTAGGAGCTAGGGATGGAAGTTCACAACTTTTAACAAATGTTGTTTGTGTTGGATACTTGCTAATTGGGCTCTAACCTCTCAGTTTGTTTTACTTCCAGTAATTCGGATATATACCAAATGAGATATCAAAATGTCTTTAATTTTCTTTAGACCTTAACTTTTGCCTCTCTTATCATGATTTATACATGCAAGATAAAACAAAACGAGACTTTATCATCAAATGCTACTTCATGCAAAGAAGAACCAGAACCAAAATTTGTGTGGCTCTGATGCTTTTTTTTCATATGCTGATTGATTTGCAAGTTTTGTATTAACTGTCATGTCATAGCATATCATAAAATATTTGTTCCATGATATTTATTATTAGCCACGACCAAAAAGCAGATTAATAAAATAGACGTACCTATTGCCAATACTAGCATGTGCACAATATTCAACAACATTATCATAGCAAGTATTATCAAAACAGACATATATATATATCATATTTGAAGAAATTTACATTATGCCCCACCTACTCATTAATATGCATGGTATCACCGCCAAAACCAATCAGGCACATCCATAGATCATGGGCTATCTGTGTACTACACATGACTTGAATCCAGTTTATCATTCTTTAGATATCGTGATTACAAGCTCTTTTAAGCAAAATTATTTTAAGCCCTGCCACTATGCATATCAATGAAATTCAACGTTTTTATATCATGAACATGTACACAATAGCTAACATCATAATCATATCCAATATGAAACAAAACAAACATATGATTGTTAAAATATGAGCATTTCAAGATTTTAACTTTAAGCCCTGCCTACTCATTAATATGCATGACATCACCTCCAAAACCAATAGAGCACATCTACAGACCATGGGCTATTTGTGTATCAAATATGACGTAAATGCAGGTTATTGTTATTGAGATACAGTGTTAACAATCTCTTTTCAACAAAATCATATTAAGCCCCACCCACTACACATATTGATGAATTTCAATGTTTGTATAAAATGAACACGTACACACTAGCTAACATGATTATATCCAATATGAAACAAAACAGATATGCGGTTGTTGAATTATGAGCATTTCAAGATGTTTACATTAAGCCCCGCCTACTCCTTAATATGGATGACATCACCACCAAAACCAATAGGGCTCATCTACCGGGCATATGAAGTTTAACTTTTATAAGTTAAAATATAGCGGTATAACGATTGTCAAAATGAATTTAATAAAAAATAGCAATCTTCTGTTTTGTTTATTCCCTTGAAAGTTTTGACATACTTTTCCCATATTGAAAAAAATGTTAAATCAAATTTTGGGATACATGTAAGGGCAGGAATAAAATGAAGTGAATTTTTTGTATCCTACTTACCATCCCGAAAATATAAAATCATTCCATATAAATGTGTTACAGTGTGTCTTTTCTTCTCCTCTTCATGTCAAAAGATTGTATAATCCCATCGGCCCTGTGTTTTTTTCTTTCTCATCTACCTATTACTTAAATAGTTTGCCCAGAATAATTTGCGTTGAAGTTTAGTTAAAAACACGCAAAGAAATCAAGAAAATTCATACGCATTGATGACTTTTGGCCTATCGTTGAAAGCATTCCAGCTTTTAAGAGTTTACTATTGTGCGATGAAAACATTGAAGAAATTGTACACCTATTGTGATTAAAATGACAGAATCTGAATCTTGGACCCTTCAGGGCCGTAAATTCATATCTTCAATGTAAAAATTCACATCTTGAATGTGAAATTCACATCTTCAATGTAAAGTAGCATGCATGCATGGCTTCTTATCCAAACTTGGAGGCATATAGACGGGTACATACGGGGGGTTAATGTGCACCCCCCCCCCCCAGGACTCTTCCAAACCAACTTTTTTAGCTTCTTTTTATAGTCCTAAAACACATTCACGATGTTAACACAAAAAAAAATCCGGCACTCTGGAGATATTCAAGATGGCGTCCAAAATGGCACCAAAAATGGGACAATTCTCCAAAAAGTCATATATTGGCCATAAGCAATAATTATTTTTAAAAAGAAACCTCAAAATATTATTATAGGAGCTGTTGGGAACACTTGCAACCATATTTATATTTTTGCATAACTTTGCCATATTCCAAATCCAATATGGCGGCCAATATGGTGTCCAAAATGGCCGCCAAAATGACAAAATTCTAATTTAAAAGTCATATATTGTCCATAATTAAAAAGAAAGTACAGAATATTATTTTAGGGCCATTGGGAACTCTTACCAACCATGTTTGTTTTGTTACTATTTTCTAAATCATAGATGGCCGATGGGAAAATTGTTTTGTATGCATCAATTTGGTCTGCATGAATCCAATTTACCCTTTTGAATCCCAAGTCGGTATCGCAGACCGTTTTTGCAGAGTCCTATTCCGAAAATTTTAGACTGAGTTAGCAACAACACTACAACGTTAAAATGGCTCATTTAATAGAGGAAAACATAACCTTTAAAAAAAGTTGAAGACCCAGTACACACACAAGTCTCAATTCCCAGAACCAAAGAGCACTCTCTCAAGCTAGACACACCTGCTCCATTGCCACCTTTTCATATTGCAAAGAGAAAAGGTCCTAACATAGACCTACAGAATGTCCAGCAGCCAGAAGAAAATTTGGCTTTGTTACAGAGAGCTTTAACAGTGTACTTCATCTGGGCTTTCTGTCGAAAAGCAAGTAGTACTGACAAGCAGCAGATACCAGCACTGTGTGGGCTCATTTCTGCCATTGGATGCCCCCCAAGTGAACTTACCACCATTGACTTTTATCCGTCCATTACCGAGCCTATCACAGAGATGTGAAAGAACTGTTGCGTCAATGCGAGAAGGCTACTGAGGAAGTTGGACAGCGTTACACAATAACTACATTTGACCTTGGTGTAATCATGAAAGCCATGCCTATCATATGGGACAACCCTGCAGCTTACAAGAACCACATCGTCCTCATTGGAACCTTCCATACCATCATGAACTACTTGAATATGCTTGGACATAAGATGGCTGGTTCGGGCTACTCTGAGCTCATTATAGAAGCAAATCTCACAACCTCTGGCTGCCTGAAAGGAGTTCTAAATGGCAAAGCGTATAGCAAGTCCATGTGGTGTCTGAAAGTAGTAAGTGAAGCCTTAGAACGACTACTTCTTTCAGCTTATATCGCCCAGAGGGATGAAACTGCTCATGGCCCCACAAATGCAGATGCTCTGGATGCCTTGATAACACTCTGTAATGCTGAGAACTTTAATGCTGTTCTTCAAGATCCTACAATTCAGCAGTATCTGAATGACTACACGGTATTCCAAGAGCGAATCGAAATGGAGAACTAGGAAAGACCGCCAAGTTCTGGATATCTTTTTTGGATCATGCACACCGTATCTTCATGCTGCTCTATGCAGTAAAGACAAACAATCTGAAATTGTACCACAAGTGCATGGCGGACATGGCAGACTTGTTCTTTAGCTTTGGAGGAATCAATTACTCTAGATACCTCACCTGGCTTGATGCATTTCTCGCCAACATTGAGGTCAGTCATCCAGGAGCTACTCGATTACTAGAGAAAGGAGCCATATCCGTTGCCAGGTCTAGAATACCCGGTAACTTATGTGCCGTAGACAAGACGATAGAGGAAACCTTCATGAAGTTTGCCAAGTCCCATGCTGGTGCTGGTGGAGCTGGCCTTACTGGAATCTTAGAGAACTACGGTGCTTACCAGCGATGGATTCGGACGACATCAGAACGTAGTAAGTACTACCAGGCTACATTGGAGATGTGTGACATGTGTCTTGACAATGATAACGCCAAGTGTGGCAAGCACCGTGAGCAACTCCAGACAGAAATCAAGAGGAGTGAAGCTGCAGTACAACGAGTAATGGATGCCATAGAAGGCTTCCTCAACCCATTCGACATAGCAGACAAAGACCGTTTGTATGTGATTTCATCTGGCAATCCCATACCTTCTGAGATAGAACATGATGTTCTAACTGCTGAGGAAGCTGGCAGGTTGGAGAAGGAGAAGTTTGTTGAGGAGAGGCTAAAGAAAAAAGATAACGACGAAGGACGAAAGGAATTCTTTGACCCGTTGAAGAAGTTAAAGCTGAAGACCATGCAAAAGTTGAACAAGAAAGTTAAGCTAACATCTGCTCAAGGAAATGCTTTGAAATATCAAGAGCAGGGGGATATAGCCTTTCAAATTCTTGTGAAGTCACAGATGCTCTCTCAACCTGTAAGCATTGATGAACTGATGAATTACTGCATTACACCAGTACCTCATGCTCTAGGTACTCCCGATGGCTTCATGTCAAAAACCAACAAAGCAGCAGCAGTCCACTTCCTCACAAGCGACGTGCCTTAAGCTTCCTTAATTACCGTCCAGAAATGCTGGAGAAACACTCTTCATTGAAGATGGGAATGCCCATTTCCATACATTGAAGGATCTGCCTCCAACCTTCAAGCAAATTTCTTTCAAGCTGCTTGACCAAATAAGCCATAAGCCAGATGTAATCTTCTCAACTGACATGTATCTGGAAGAGTCCATCAAAAGTCAGGAGGGCTTCGCCGTGGCTGCAGTGAGAAAATCCTCTTGGAAGGCATCAACACCAGAAAGCCAGCCAATTTCAAGGTCTTTCTGCAGAATGACGAAAACAAAAGCAGTTGTGTCAGCTCATGCCTTGCTCTTGGAGTAGTCCAGAAGCAGCACGACGTTTAGTAGGAAGGAAAGTTATACTTGTGGTTGAAGGTGTTCCGTTCTTGCTAACATCTACCGACGGTGCATCTGTGCAACAACATGAAATCCCAGGGCTTAGATCTAACCAAGAGGAAACAGACAGCCGAGTGATCCTGTATTTGTTTTATGCCAAGGAACATGGTTACAAACAGGCAGTTGTACACAGCCCAGATAGCGATATCTTCTTCATATTGTTGTACTATGCAGAGAAATTGCGTCCACTGACTGTTCTGTTTGACACTGGCAGTGGAGTTAACCGGAGACTCCTTGACATCGGTGACATAGCAAAAGACTTGGGACCCACATACTGTGAGGCACTTCTCGGCATTTACTGCTTTACTGGTGAAGATTGCAACTGCGCTTTTAAAGGAAAGGGGAAGAAAATTCCTCTGAAGACACTTGAAAAGAGGCCACGCTACCAAGACTCTTTCGTGAAGTTGGGCAATAGCTGGGAAGTTGAGGAGAGTCTAGTTGATGAGCTGGATGAGTTTGTGTGTGCTCTATATGGCTTTTCTAGACTTAAGCATGCCAATCAAGTTCGATGTGCAATGTTGAAGAAGATGGTTGGCGAAGGAGAGACCATCAAGTCATCCAAAGTAGATTTGTCCAGGATGCCACCTTGTAGACAGTCGCTGATCCCACACATCAAACGTGCAAATTACAGGGTAGCTCAATGGAAACGGGCACACATACCCATACTTGAAATCCTGCCTCCTACAGCACATGGATGGGCTCTTTGTGATGGATACATTGAGCCAGTGTGGTGAGAGGGACCTATCTTGCCGTCATGTCTTCAAGATATATTGGCTGATGACACTGAGGAGGATTCATCTGATGAAGAATATCCTGAGGAAGATGGTGTTCCAAATGAATCAGATTATTCCAGCCTAGACTCTGATTCTGACAGTGACTGATTCATTATAAACACAGGTTATTTCAAATGTATGAAATATGAACATTGTAGAAGAAACTAGTAACTCTTATGAACAGATAAGCAATGGACATTCGCTATATAAAATGTCCATATGTAAGCAATTTTTTCATGATTTTCTTTTTTGATGTACTTGGCGGCCATTTTGGATGCCATACTGGCCGCCATATTGGATTTTGAACATGGCAAAGTTATGCAAAAATATAAATATGGTTGCAAGTGTTCACAACACCTTCTAGAATAATATTTTGAGGTTTCTTTTCAATGATAATTATTGTTTATGGCCAATAACTTTTTGATTTTTTTTGATTTTACCATTTTGACGCCATTTTGGACGCCATCTTGGCCGCCATATTGGATTAGGAACATGGCAAAAATATGAATATGGTTGCAAGTGCTCCAAAAGCTTCTAGAACAATATTTTGAGGTTTCCTTTCAATAAAAATTATTATTTATGGCCAATATATGACTTTTTATAGAATTTTACCATTTTGGACGCCATATTGGACGCCATTTTGGACGCCATCTTGAATATCGCCAGAGTGCCGAGATTTTTTGTTTGTTAACATCTTAAATGTGTTTTAGGACCATAAAAAGAAGCTAAAAAAGTTGGTTTGGAAGAGTCCTGGGGGGGGGGTGCAAATTAACCACCCGTATATACCCGACTAATAAGAAGTGAATTGAAACTTAAACAAATCCCCCTCCCCCCAATTGTGTACTCATTTTTTTCTTTTTTTATAAAGGCCTGCTTAAAAAAGTAGGAGAACATGTATCCAGGAAATTACGGCACTACGCTTTTTCCGTAGCGAAACTAAAACTGTAAACAAATTAGAACTCGTATGCAGAAAAAATCAAATATGAAAACGTCAGTTTAACATTTTTTGAATATATGTATGTGATCGCTTATGTTCGTAATTTTGTTTTTAAAATGTATTGTTCCTGAATATGCTGCAGAAAAACCGACCTTTGCTCTCCCATAACGTCGGTAACCTCCATTAACTCCCACATTAAAATTAATACAAAACGGCGTACAACTTTTGTTAGAAGCATATTTTTTCAACTGTCCGTATTCTGAAATAAAAGAGGTAGTATGCTGCATATACCCGGCCTAAGTTCGCGAATACCAAGAGCCATGATATCAAGTGCTTACCCCCCCCCTCTATTAAAAATATATTTTAAAGAAGTTTTGAAACAGCAAAGTTTGGTAAAGTTTACGATCGTGACTGCTTTATTTCTTCATTTGAGTAGTACATGTTAACTTCACTTTTACATAAGAGAAGCGGGAAGTGCATGTTTGTCATTATGGTAGCGTCTTTCACGCGGCGGAGTAGCGTGGGTTGCTATGGAAGGTCTATTGTTAATAACCTGGCGGAGATCTCGCGGTAAGGACACTGTATACTCGCGTTAAAAGGGCGTCCACTTATGACAATGGGCCTAAGCATCAATGCGTCGTACCTTCATGTATAACGCGCATATGATTAGTGTTTGAGAGCATACGCTCGTTCCCATACAGTACTTGGATTGTGCAGGCGAGCAACAATCCTCCAGTAATTGATTGGTTGACTAGATTCTTTCATTATACTCTATTGGTCCATTATGGACACAAGAATTTTGGTCATGTGGCGTTATTTAAATTAGCTTTTCGGAAATTGCCGATTCAGATTTGGCAAGGTCTATAGATCTTACTCGACACTTGCAGTATGATCAGCTTAGACTAAAGTGGAACAGTTGATTATTAGAGATTGTTCTATTTCTTGTAGGGGGGGTTAGATTCCAGTCTAACAGCTGCTCTTTTAGTCAAACTCTTGAAGGAGGCTGGGATCACTTACCCTATTCAGACTTTCGCTGCTGGCCTTAAGGGAAGCGTAGACTTGTACATCGCCAAAAAAGTACGGTTTTGTTTACTTTGATTGAAATATGTTTTTGCATTTTAAATCAAATTAGCCAAATGCTGCCTCTACCTGTCCATATACCTTTAATACTTGAATACGAACATTTTAAACTCAACTTGTCCTGAAATCATGTGAAAAAAGAGAAAACAGTGTTTTTTATCTTTTAATATATTCAACACCTGGCAAAGTACTTAAAATCAAAATGGCAAGAATGATTTTTGGTAAACACAGTAAAAATGATACTCAACGAATATCTGTGAATGGTGCCACAGTGTTGTGTTGGTAACACTAAAGTTCTGACAGATAATTTTAATATCACTGTAAATAGCTCTTTACACTATAAATAGCTCTTTACAATGTAAATAGCTATTTACACAGTAAATAGCTCTTTACACAGTAAATAGCTCTTTGCAATGTAAATAGCTCATCACAATTTAAATAGCTCTTCACACTGTTAATAGCTTTTTGCAATGTAAATAGGTCTTCACACTGTAAATAGCTCTTCACACTGTAAATAGCTCTTTACAATGTAAATAGCTCTTCACAATTTAGATAGCTCATTACACTGTAAATAGCTCATCACAATGTGAATAACTCTTTACACTGTAAATAGCTCCTCACACGGTAATTAGCTCATCACACTGTAAATAGCTCATCACAATTTAAATAGCTCATCACAATGTAAATAGCTCTTCACACTGTAAATAGCTTTTTACAATGTAAATAGCTCATCACACTAAATAGCTCATCACAATTTAAATAGCTCATCACACTGTAAATAGCTCATCAGAATGTAAATAGCTCTTTACAATGTAAATAGCTCACCACACTTAACAGCTCTTTACACTGTAAATAACTCATCAAACTGTAAATAGCTCTTCACACTGTAAATAGCTCTTTACAATGTAAATAGCTCTTCACACTGTAAATAGCTCTTCACAATGTAAATAGCTCTTTACAATGTAAATAGCTCTTCACACTGTAAATAGCTCTTTACTGTAAATAGCTCTTTACAATGAAAATAGCTCTTTACACTGTAAATAGTTTTTTATATTCTAAATAGCTCTTTACAATGTAAATAGCTCTTCACAATGTAAATAGCTCTTCACATAAATAGCTCTCTACAATGTAAACAGCTCTTCACGTAAATAGCTCTTTACAATGTAAATAGCTTTTCACACTGTAAATTGCTCTACACACTATAAGTCCATCACTGTAAATACTTTTTTACAATGTAAATAGCTCTTCATACTGTAAATAGCTCATCACTGTAAATAGCTCTTTACAATGTGAATAGCTCTTCATACTGTCAATAACTCCTCACTGTAAATAGCTCATCACTGTAAATAGCTCATCACTGTAAATAGTTCATCAGTTATTAGCTCTTCACACTGTATAGAGCTCTTTACAATGTAAATAGCCCCTTACAATGCAAGTAACTCTTTACACTATAAACAGCCCACTACTTTAAAAACCTCTTCACACTATAAATAGCCAATTCCTATTAATACTTAATCACTGTGTAAAGCTCTTAATACTATTAATAAATTATCATTGTAAATAGCTCATCACTGCCAATAGCTCATCACTGTAAATAGCTCATCACTGCCAATAGCTCATCACTGCCAATAGCTCATCACTGCCAATAGCTCATCACTGTAAATAGCTCATCACTGTAAATAGCTCATCACTGTAAATAGCTCATCACTGCCAATAGCTCATCACTGTTAATAGATCATCACTGCCAATAGCTCACCACTGTAAATAGCTCATCACTATAACTAGCTCATCACTAAATAGCTGATTGTAAATAGTTAATTAAACCATCAGAATTTTAAAAATTGTTTGGTAATACTTGTACTGTTGTTCGACTGTTAATCCTTGTCTGGTTTTCTATTGCCTGGTTAACATGTTGCTTTGTTAATATGTTGTTTGGTGAACCTATTACCTGGTTAACATGTTGCCTGGTGAACCTATTACCTGGTTAACATGTTCCCTGGTGAACCTATTGCCTGATTTACATGTTGCCTACTTAACATTAATGTTCCAGATAAGCCTCATGTTTCCACTTAAAATAATGTTATTTGTGATCACACACTTTTAATACCATAAAACCTTATAATACATGGATTAGGTGATAAACAAACATTCACTAATACCCCTCCCTCCCCACACAAACACACAATTATCATAATTACACAAAACTATTTACATCACTGTAACAATTATAACACTTTTAGATTAAATTCACAAATCTAGCACAGATAAATACAGCAAAAACATACAAAAAATACATATAAATGCACTTACATTTGTTTTTCTCTTTTACACTTACATTATCTATTCACATTAATTTTACAATGACTTATATACAAACAGTTTTTGCTACTTTGGTGAATTAAGTGAAAAAACTTCAGTCCCAAAATGTCAAAAAAAGCGAACACATACTACTCAATATATGATTCAACAACAGCATTTGGAATGACAATCGCCCAATAAGATGACTCGGTGAATAAATACAAACTGGTTCTTGTCCTTGTCGATATCGCAATTTCAAAATCTGATTGGTAATGAAATATAGCAAATTTCAATGTCGTGAAATCATATAGTCTTTCATACACAGAAAAGATATACTTCATGTTTTTATCAGAACATGCATTCAACTGATAATTTAATCCTTACTTTACTCTAAACCTTCCATCCCCTAACTATCCTTACTCTTACACTATTATTTATCAACACCCTCTTGGCACATTTGACTCTGACTGTCGCGGTGCTGTTAAACATCAACAAACCAAACAACTCTACAAGGGGTTCAAAAAATGTGAGCCAAATTTTCATAACTTTTGTTCTTATAAAGTTTTGACAACTTTTCTTTTATTACAAGTTTGGTTCTAAGAAGCTAAGATATTGGTCTTTTGAGTAATGAAAGCAAAATTAGGACGAATTAAACAAATATATGCACATTAAACAATCATTGGCTAAATACGGTCATCAAATGGGCCAATCTTTCTTTGCATGAGTGTAATTTCTTGTGAATATATTTTATGTTACATATATAAGTTCTTTATAAAATTTTCTTTTCATTGATGCTAAAGACCCTGAAAATTGCGGCAGAAAAATAAAGTGCAGTAGTCTCACTGGTGGCTTGAACCAGGTGCACTTGTTTGCAAGTATGCGTTGATAACCGCTACACTATGTAGTCAATATTTACTCAAAAGGTGAAATTTAATTCTTATAGTTTGGGGTCAAATTAGAGGGGGTATGCCTTCATTTATATATCAAATGAAACATTTTTGGAAAAAAATAGTGTCAAAAATTCATGAAATTTTAAAGACATTTCTTCAAAAGATTGCAGATAGGTATAATACAAATTCAACCAGAAATGAACAATATATCATGTCTTAGGGCTTGCATGTTTGATTTTAAAGCTAAAATGTGATCGTGAAGTTTGGTGAGTTAAAAGATAAAAACATTTTTCGTAAATTTTTTAGCAATTTTTGAGTTTCACCCATGTTCAAGATATTTTTTCTCAAAAATCTTTAATATAACTCCTATAAAGAAGTTACATTTTGTGTAAGAAATATTTGAGTACTTTTAAATGATACTAAGATTTCTCATACAGAACTATGGTATGGTCCCAATTTTATTTTAAAAAAAAGATGGTTTGAAAATGGCAATATTATTGCCGCGTGATAGAGCAAGAGTTAAATACAGGTTAGCATGGGTCCAATCACCTGTAACAATGTAGGAAGTATGGAATGTGATTTATTAGGACTTGATCATCAATATATCGATATTAGAAATTTCCTGAACAGAAACACCTCTACTTTCCATGTCATTTCTACAAATTAGACGAACTTTAAAGAAATTTAATTTTTTTGCAAAGGTCATGATATTAAACCTCTGACAAAATAGCAATTTCTTCCCCATCCTAAAAAAAATCCCTTCCATGTTATAACTTTAGGCAGAAGTAAGGAGCATTCGAGGAAATGTTTTTTACAAAACAATCCTCAAAAGAATAAGAAAGAAATCTTAAGCCTATGGAAAATAATAATTCTCCAGTTCCATCTATACCCTCCCCACCCATTTACACCCACCCCACCATCTACACCCTCTCCCCTTCCATCTACACCCTCCCCTCCCCCACCACCTACACACTCCCCATCACCTACACACTCCCCCACCACCTACACACTCCCCCACCACCCACACTCCCCCACCACCTACACACTCCCCACCACCTACACACTCCCCCACCATTTACACACTCCCCACCACCTACACCCTCCCCTCACCATCTACACCCCCCCCTCCCCACCCCCATTTATGTTAGCTCAGCACTGTTGGTTCCCCTCAAATAACTTGACTTTTTTCCATATCCACTGTAAGCACAGTCTGTTGGTCCAGCTTATATGAATCTGCATGTCAAATACGCATTTCACTACACATTTTGTACTATCATTTCATTTAATTTCTTTCTTCAACCTTCCGGAGCTAAATGATACAAGATCAAAAGTCTTAATTCCTGTCTTTGAATAGTGAGTTTGTTAAACATTGAGTTTGTGATAGGTTGCTTATTTGCTTGCTGTGTATTGCTGTATTGATTCTTGAACAGTTACATGTGCATCATCTCCATCTCCATCATAATCATTGACGACGTAAACCAAGAAGACGTCACTTCCCTTGGGTCAGTCACAAAGAGGATGTCACTTTCCTTAGGTCAGTCACAAAGAGGACGTCACTTTCCTTGGGTCAGTCACAAGAGGACGTCACTTTCCTTGGGTCAGTCACAAAGAGGATGTCACTTTCCTTGAATAAGTCACAAAGAGGACGTTACTTTCTTTGGATCAGTCACAAAGAGGACATCACTTTCCTTGGGTCAATCACAAAGAGGACATCACTTTCCTTGGGTCAGTCACAACGAGAACGTCACTTTCCTTGGGTCAGTCACAAAGAGGACGTCACTTTCCTTGGGTCAGTCACAAAGAGGACGTCACTTTCCTTGGGTCAGTCACAAAGAGGACATCACTCTCCTTGGGTCAGTTACAAAGAGGACTTCACTTTCCTTGGGTCAGTCACAAAGAGGACGTCACTTTCCGAGGGTCAGTCACAAACAGGACGTCAAGTTTCCTTGGGTCAGTCACAAGGAGGACTAGTAAGTTCTTCTGCATGAGGCATATTACCTCAAGATTCCACTTACTGTACAAAAATGACACCACATACAACACAGGAATGACTGGAATTCACATCGCTTTGATCGCAGGGCTCAGGTCTGCAAAATAGTTTTGTATCAAACCATCCTCAGCTGACATCCTTAGGCTAGGGTTGCACACTAGAAGTCGCTGTAGAGAGAAGAAAAGGAAAAGACCATTAAGGGAAAGACCATAAAGCTGACATCCTTAGGCTAGGGTTGCACACTACAAGTCACTGTAGAGAGATAGGAAGAGACCATTAATGGAAAGACCATAAAGCTGACATCCTTAGGCTAGGGTTGCGCTGACAATTTTAGGATAGGGTTGCACACTAGAAGTCGCTGTAGAGAGAAGAAACGGAAGAGACCATTATTGGAAAGACCATAAAGCTGAAAAAGTAAATATTTCCAATTCATGTGAGGACAAAGAAAACAATGAAAATTGAACTGCTTATTCAAAGCATATTAAATTTTGGATAGTTTTTGAAATTTACAAAAAAAGATTACCTTCCAAGTAAAAGCTGGTCAAAGTTCTGAATATTTTCTATGTAAGCAAAATGTACACTGAAGGTAGTCCCTTGATCTCTATGCAAGTCTATTACTTTTGTTTTACACATTCAACCATTAATGATTGAAGATATGGAACAAGTTTGAAAAAGTCTCAATTGCACTCTCAGAGTTGGAAAAAAATCTATGGCTCTGGCGGTAATAATTGCAGGAAAAATGGGAGTTCGCGGGTAGAAATATTTTATTTATGAAAAAAAAAAAAACATGGGAAGAAAACGAACCCAACAAATTCTATATTTACAAACTTTCACTTATTTTGTTATTTGAAAAAAAAGAAAAAAGAAGAAAAATAAAAGTGCAATAAATAACCAGAACCAAAAGGTTCTTGTTTGTGATGGGAGTTTGCAGGTAGAAATATTTTATTTATGAAAATAAAAAAAACATGGGAAGAAAACGAACCCAACGAATTCTATATTTACAAACTTTCACTTATTTTGTTTTTTGAAAGAAAAAAAAAGAAGAAGAATAAAAGTGAATAAATAACCAGAACCAAAAGGTTCTTGTTTGTAGTGCCGATGCTTTTTTTCATATGCTGATTGATTTGCAAGTTTTGCATTACCTGTCATGTCATTGCATATCAACACACTAGCTAACATCACAATTATATGAAATGAAACAAACAATGCGATTATTAAAATAATAGCAATTCAAGTTTTTTACATTTAGCCCCGCCTACTCATTAATATGCATGATCTCGCCACCAAAAACAATAGGGCACATCAGCAGGCTATCTGTGTACCACATATGAACCTAATCCCATGTATTGTTCTGGAGATACTATGTTTACAAGCTCTTTTTAATAAAATAATGTTAAGCCCCACTTACTATGCATATTAATGAAATTCAACATTTTGGTACTATGAACATGTACACACTAGCTAGCAACATAATTGTACCAAATTTGAATTAAATCAGACATGTGGTTGTTAAAATATGAGCATTCTAAGATTTTATCATTAAGCCCCATATACTCATTAATATGCATGATCTCGCCACCAAAAACAATAGAGCACATCTGTGGACCATAGGCTGTCTGTGTACCACATATGAACTGAATCCCATGTATCGTTCTTGAGATGCTGTGTTTACAAGCTCTTTTCAACAAAATCATGTTAAGCACTGCCCAGTATGCATATTAATGAAATTCAAGATTTTGGTACTATGAACATGTACACACTAGCTAACATCATAATTACACCAAATATGAAAGAAATCAGACATACTGTTCTCAAAATATGAGTATTTTGATATTTTATTATTAAGCCCCGACTACTCATTAATGTGTGACATTGTCACCAAAAACAATAGGGCACATCTGTGGACCATGGGCTATCTCTGTACCACATATGACATGAATCCAGTTTACTGTTCTTCAGAAACCGTGTTTACAAGCTCTTTTTAGCAAAATCATATCATATTAAGCCCTGCCCACTATGCATATTAATGAAATCTAACATTCTTACATCACAAACATGTACACACCAGCTAACATCATATACCAAATATGAAACAAAACAGACATGCGGTTGTTAAAATATGAACATTTCCAGATTTTTACATTAAGCCCGGTCTGCTCATTAATATTCATGACATCACCATCAAAAACAATAAGGCACATCTACGGACCATGGGCTATCTGTGTACCCTATATGACATAAATCCCGAGTATCTTTCTAGCGACATCGTGTTTACGAGCTGGGCATCAGACACATACACACATACGCCATCATGACTGCATAGGTTCCTGATGCTACTGCATCGGAACCAAAAATAAAAACAAATGATACTTCATTGCATTTAATTTCTTCCGTGATTTTGCAAGGAAAGATTTGGGACACATTCAGATAGAACCGAGGGAATTTTTGTCATTAATTCCAACTCTGTGCATTCTTTTTAAACTAATGGGGCAGAGGATAAAAACATATGGAATTCATATAAATTAAACTGTCCACTTGATCATATATATTTTAGCCCTGATAAAACTGTATAAATTTTTCTAACTCCAACCTCTCTCAACTTACCGGATCTGAAGGATACATCTAGAAAACTTCATAACGTAATTACCTGTAATAAATCTCTTCCCTTCGGTGGTAATGTGGGTACAACTGATGACAGGGGTGTGGTTACTGGATAAATAGGGTATGCCTGCAGAAACAAACAACAAGCATAAATAAGGGAAAATGCAGCTTTTATTACTTATCATTAAATATTGTTTTTATTAAAATCTGACTTTTAATCATTGTTTTATACGTTATTATATGTATTGTTTGTTCTGCAGAATGTAAATGAGTGTATACTTTAGTAAGCATCTAAATAAATACATTTTTATTTGGACCATAGGTATGAACCACAACACCAGTGACATAGGTAGGTATTCTTAGTGGAGGTTCAAAACCACATTTTCTGGCAAATGACGATCTCAATTTTGTCTAGCTATTAGCACATCCAAACAGCACTCTTTTCTCTTTAAAGAAAATTTACATAAATTTTCATTTATATATATATATATACATATACATATATATATATATATATATATATATAAAATATATATATATATATATATATATATATATATATATATATATATATATATATATATATATATTTGTATATATATATATATATATATATATATATATATATATGTAATTATATATATATATATAATATTTGTATATATATATACTTCATATCCAAGTCACCTTTATCCTAAAGCCTGTGCAATATGTAATTACTGCGGCAATATAAGTTAGTATGCAATGACTTCATCGTCCAAGTCACCTTTATCCTAAAGCCTGTGCAACTGTAATTACTGCGGCAATTCAACTCGGGATGTAATGACTTCATCGTCTAAATCACCTTTATCCTAAAGCCTGTGCAACTGTAATTACTGCGGCGATTCAACTTGGGATGTAATGACTTCATCGTCTAAATCACCTTTATCCTAAAGCCTGTGCAACTGTAATTACTGCAGCGATTTAATTTGGGATGTAATGACTTCATTGTCCAAGTCATCTTTATCTTAAAACCTGTACTTTTGGTAAAAAAGTTTTCCTCCTCTTATGTCAATTGCCATTTCATGTTTGGACTGAGAATATTTTGTTGCACAAGGCAAACCTGACATAAAGGAAATGAGCTTTACCCCTCTTTTTTAAGTCAACGAAAGTTATAAAATTCCTAACCTTAAATTCTGGTAGCTTTGATATTCCTGGCCATGTATCTTCCGTAGGTGTACCCAACAATTTGAATATCCTCTTGAGTTGATCGTCCACATCGTTTCCTGGAAAAAGCGGTCTGCCTGCATTTGCCATTTCTAAAAAGTCAAAATGAATTCCATGGTTAAATGTTGTTTTGTGCATATAACTGGCTGGTTGGTAAAGTACCCTCTTTCCAGCAGGTCATAAGGTCATAAGATTAAATCCCAGCAGAGTCATTCTTAAGACTTTTAACCAGAGGAGAAATCCCACGGGTTTTGATGCTAACTTTGGATTAGAGGCAAGTTTTTTTCTTCTTCTATCGTATATCTTTAAATGTTGTGTTCTTACACGTTTAGTTTAGTTATCATACTGGAACATGTAACCTGAGTATAATTTTTTTCTTGTTTAAGTATTAAGGTTTGTGCATTAAGCTATAAGCCACAATCACAACAACCAATGAAAATTGTACTTGGCTCTGACTGACATGAATAATGATAAAGTCAACAACTAAACAATTATGGGATTCTGTATCACCCTTGCTTTTATCAACGGTATCATACCAAGTTTGATTTAAATCTGACACGGGATTGTGGAAATATGAGCATAAACAGAATTTCACAATTAGTCCTGCCTGCTCATTAACATTTATGACATTAATACCAAACACAATAAGGATCATCTGCAGACCACAACACACCCATACACCAAGTATGGCATAAATCCACCTTAATGATCTACAAATATCGTGTTTACCAGCTTATTAACAGAGTTTTACATTTAGCCCCACCTACTAATTAATATTCATGTAATCAGCACCAAAAACATCGGATCATCTACAGACCACAACACATCCATACACCAAGCATGACATAAATCCACCACATGGTTCTTGAGGTATTGTGTTTACAAGCTTGTTAACAGAAGTTTACATTTAGCCCTGCCTACTAATTAATATTCATGACATCAGCACCAAAAATAATAGAATTATCTCTAGATCACAACAGATCCATATACCAAGTATGACATAAATCCACCTCAGTGTTCTTGAGATATCGTGTTCACAAGCTTGTTAAGAAAGTTTTACATTTAGCACTGCCTACTAATTAATATTCATGACATCAGCACCAAAAACAATAGGATCATCTACAGATCACAACACATCCATATACCAAGCATGACATAAATCCACCACACGGTTCTTGGATATCATGTTTACAAGCTTCTGTCTCATACATACATACACACATACATACACACATACATACACATACACACGCAAGCATGACTACATAGGTTCCTTATGCTATTGCATCGGAACCAAAAATGGGACCTGCTGCCTTTTTGCTAAATGGGACCTGCCGCCTTCTTGCTAAATCGAACCTGCTGTCTTCTTGGTGCCCAGCATTTAAGAGTGGAGCAGGGTAATAATACTGCAGCCTTTGCACCGTAAATTGTGGCAGCATGCTGCAGCTTTGAGCTGTAAATTGTGGCAGCATGCTGCAACTTTGAGCTGTAAATTGAAGCAGCATGCTGCAGCTTTGAGCTGTAAATTGTGGCAGCATGCTGCAGTTTTGAGCAGTAAATTGTGGCAGCATGCTGCAGCTTTGAGCTGTAAATTGTGGCAGCATGCTGCAGTTTTGAGCAGTAAATTGTGGCAGCATGCTGCAGCTTTAAGCTATAAATTGAGGCAGCATGCTGCAGCCTTGAGCTGTAAATTGTGGCAGCATGCTGCAGCTTTGAGCTGTAAATTGTAGCAGCATGCTGCAGCTTTGAGCTGTAACTTGTGGCAGCATGCTGCAGCTTTTGAGCTGTAAATTGCGGCAGCATGCTGCAGCTTTGAGCTGTAAATTGTGGCAGTATGTTGCAGCTTTGAGCTGTAAATTGTGGCAGCATGCTGCAGCTTTGAGCTGTAAATTGTGGCAGCATGCTGCAGCTTTGAGCTGTAAATTGTGGCAGTATGTTGCAGCTTTGAGCTGTAAATTGTGGAGCATGCTGCAGCTTTGATGCAGCATGCTGCAGCTTTGAGTTGTAAATTGAAGCAGCATGCTGCAGCTTTGAGTTGTAAATTGTGGCAGCATGCTGCAGCTTTGAGCTGTAAATTGAGGCAGCATGCTGCAGCTTTGAGCTGTAAATTGTGGAAGCATGCTGCAGCTTTGAGCTGTAAATTATGGCAGCATGCTGCAGTTTTGAGTAAGTGTAACACAGGTATCCTTGAGATATTTTTCCTTGGGTGAGTTCCCAGAGTACCAACTGATGATGCATGATTTCATCCTTTCTTCTCCAGCAAAATAAATTTGAGATTATGAATTCTTAGAGGTTCAGAGCCATGTGGTAATTCACCTGGTCTCTACAGGAGATATTGGGTGCTGCCCTTAGTAGTCTGGTATAATTGGCATCAAGTTGATTCTGGAGTGATTTGGTTAGTGTCAACTTTCTGCCCCATATGGCAAAGCACCTTTTCTTCTAATCAGCAATGATTGGGAAAGAGTTGTCACTTAGAGAATAGGTCATTTCAGTGTGTAAGCTACGACCAGAGAGCTTCTATGATATTAAATGCTTCCCTTTGCTCGAACTTTTGTGAAAATGAATAAAAACTCCTACAAAGAAAGCAAAATGTAAAACCGACATAACTCTAGGAAATTACTGACCGGCAAATATACACCCTGCTGACCACATGTCAATTGAGGTGGTATAAACTTTAGCACCAAAAAGGACATCGGGTGGACGATACCAAAGAGTCACCACTTCTGCGGAGTAACATCTTACTGGAATTCCAAATGCTCGAGCCAAACCAAAATCAGCTAGTTTGAGTTCACCATTCTGTGGAGATGATAAAAGGAAGGGGATACAGATTTACAACAGGGGAAACATAATGGCGTTGTACAGTTTTCATGGTTATGGTGTTCATGTGACATGACTATTTCGTTCTTGTTGTACAGCCACATTGTGTATGTGGCTCAGTTACAATGTTCATATGTCTTGGTTACACTCTTCATGTCTTGGTTACACCATTCATGTGCCATTGATGTACTGTTTGTCTACCAGAGCTGCAGCACTTGCCAATGTGACATTATTACACTGCCCATGTGACATTATTACACTGCCCATGTGGCATTATTACACTGCCCATGTGGCATTATCATACTGTTCGTGTATCATAGGTCTGTGCACCCCACTTGTTTTGCTCATAGGCAAAGTGTCATGTTATCTCACCCAAGCATCATTGTTGCATTCTCCCATGTGCTAAGCTGCATACCACATGTGTCATGATTGCTTTGGTCCTACATTGCAGTCTCATGCCAATTTGCCAGGTTCTATGATCATGTTGCTATGTTGTATCACTAAGTTGTCATTGTTGAATCACACATTTAAGACACTTGTAATGTTCTTGTTATACCAGAAAAATGTTTGTATGGATTCATGATACTTCAATCTCTTAATATTATCATGAAAAAATGCTCAGTACTTTCAAGATTTTGAAGCACCTCTAGGAAACCTGATGAACTGTGATTAGAACTAAAAATTTCAGTCACAATTAGAGAAATACGCATAACATTTTTACCCTAGTGGCTTGGCCATAGCACCCACCAACGGCAGCACTTACTTATCCTCTTCACTCCCACTGGAGCATAAGGTGCAACAATGTTCCGCCATTTCGTTCTGTCCTGGGCCATGGCCCAACCGGCATTGCGCCAAAACGTTGGTTGGAGTTCTCTCTTGGGTCCGTAATAGTTGTCGCATTTTAATTTAATGCAGTTTCTGTAACTGCGGTTATTTTACAGTGCCTGGGGTAGTTGGCCCCATGCTCAACCCCCAACCTGGAGGGCCAGCTTGGTTTTTTGTTAGGGTTCTAACTCCCTTAGATGATTGCATTACAGTGCTCACAAGCTCCATGCCCAGGTTTGAATTCAGAGTTTTCCTTCTCCTAGCACAGTATTGCTGTGGCACTATCTTAATCAACAATTTTGTTTTTATTGATTAACTTTCGGCATGTGTTTTGTGACTTCAGCAATCAAACTTGCAGCGGTGCCTTTTGATAGGTCACTACAGCCTTGAGTGGTGAATGGAAATTCATGCAAATAGATTACATGCAACTTCATATTTGAAAATAACGGTTACAACCGCATTCTGGTTTTCTTCCTTTTTTAGAAATTAGAAAAAAAGATCAAAGGTTGTATCAATGCAGCTGCAAAAGTAAACTAAAAGATTTTTTTTAAGATGGATTATTCTTATAAGGGTGTTTCAGCTGACGTCACATGACTTTGTTTACATCGCCATTTTGTCGGGAAATACCACTGTCATCTGCTGTGCACTAAATTAGACTTACATACGTTTGCATGTTGTTATATAAGATCATTTTTGTAAGATAATTAGGTTGGAATCTTGATGTGCCGTTGGTTGCAATAATAGATGTGTGCGGGGAAATAAAAAGACATGTTCTCAATTTCCATCTGATCTTAATCGACTTTCAAAGTAGGTTTTTGCTGTACGACGCAACAGCTTTAAACTAAGGTTCACACTAGGATTTCCAGCAAGCATCTTATATCAGGTATGTAAGCTTTGTCTGAGTATAATGAACAATCAGCTGGTGTTAACGTTATCGTATATCTGGTGAAAATATACAACTTACGGAAAATATGAATTAAAGTCGGAAGCGAACAAAAAAATTACACGTAGTGAAACTCGCTGGACTGGTACTGGTAGGAGAGCATGTAGTATGTTTGTTGTATGTGTGATGTGACTGAGCTGTGTGACGACGCGTGCAACGCAACGACACCGCTGCCCTGCAAAATGGAGTCCAGTTGAGTTAGAGTCACGTGATGAAATCCCTCTATATGGATGAACTTACCTTGTTGATGAGCAAATTCTGGGGTTTGAGGTCTCTGTGCAGAACATGATTGCAGTGACAGAAAGCCAGGCCCTTCAGAAGCTGATACATAAATGACTGTGGAGAAAAATCAAGGTAAATCAATGGTGAGCGTTCCTGCTCTCCATACTCGGGATAAGGATAAAGGTACATTTTAATGGTGAGCATGATGCTCAAAGTAAGGACAAAGGTACATTTAAATGATACTAAGCACCCTGCTCAGGTTAAGGATAAAGGTACATTTAAATGGTACTAAGCACCCTGCTCGGGTTAAGGACAAAGGTACATTTAAATGGTACTAAGCACCCTGCTCGGGTTAAGGATAAAGGTACATTTAAATGGTACTAAGCACCCTGCTTGGGTTAAGGATAAAGGTACATTTAAATGGTACTAAGCACCCTGCTCGGGTTAAGAATAAAGGTACATTTTAATAGTGAGCATGGTGCCCAAAGTAAGGACAAAGGTACATCTAAATGGTGCTAAGCACCCTACTCGGGTTAAGGATAAAGGTACATTTCAATGGTGAGCACCCTGCTTGGGTTAAGGATAATGGTACATTTCAATGGTGAGCACCCTGTTCGAGTAAAGGATAAAGGTACATTTCAATGGTGAGCACCCTGCTTGAGTTAAGGATGAAGGTACATTTAAATGGTACTAAGCACCCTGCTCAGGTTAAGGATAAAGGTACATATCAATGGTGAGCACCTTGCTCGGGTTAAGGATAGTGGTACATTTTAATGGTACTAAGCACCCTGCTCGGATTAAGGATATTGTACTTTTTAATGGTACTAAGCACCCTGCTTGGGTTAAGGATAATGGTGTAATATTTTAATGGTGAGAACCCACTTATAATATTCTATCATGAGGGAAAGACATGTTAAAAATTACATTTTCTTTTTTAAAGTTTTGTACATATCCAAAAGCTAAGTTTTATCAGCTATAATCCAGAACATACATGTTATTTTCATAAAAAAGAGACTGCTTGTCTCAGAATTTTATGATTTTTTCAAAACAAAATATATTTCATGTCCATAAATTTCTAAACACAACTCATTTGAGACATACTATACCTTCACTGTGTCGGGATCAATTTCTCCATTGCACGCATCAAAATACTTTTTCAAATCTTGGTCACAGTATTCAAACACCAAGGTTAGTTTCTTCTCACTATGCAAAACATCATACAGCTGGACAATGTTGCGATGTCTGAGCTCCTTCAGAAGACATATCTCCCGCAAGGCTGAGCTGGGTACTCCCTGTAAAGTGTAAAATTGTGAAGAATATTGTATGCCAAGTAACTAATCCAAAGGTGAAATGTTTCCCATAGGCAATACTAAAGGTATGCATTACATCCTGGATGTATGCAATACATCCTGGAGGTATGCAATACATCCTGGAGGTATGCAATACATCCTGGATGTATGCAATACATCCCGGATGTATGCAATACATCCTGGATGTATGCAATACATCCTGGATGTATGCAATACATCCTGGATGTATGCAATACATCCTGGATGTATGCAACACATCCTGGATGTATGCAACACATCCTGGATGTATGCAATACATCCTGGATGTATGCAATACATCCTGGATGTATGCAATACATCCTGGATGTATGCAATACATCCTGGATGTATGCATACATCCTGGATGTATGCATACATCCTGGATGTATGCAATACATCCTGGATGTATGCAATACATCCTGGATGTATGCAATACATCCTGGATGTATGCAATACATCCTGGATGTATGCAATACATCCTGGATGTATTGCCATGAAATGAGAAAATTGATTTGATTTCTACAAAGCAATAGATATTAGATAAATACCTGCTGCTATAGATTCTGTCATTTTGGCCTAAATTTCCTGAAATCAGGGTTATTACACTTATTAACAAATCAAATTCCATGACTTGGAATGACTCTTTCATGCAAGTGAAAACTGGCAAATTTACCCCTTTATTGGATGAAAACACAACAAGGACATGCATGCAACACTCTCTTTGAAATTCTGTTACTGCTCTTTACGTTTATGTAATGTTAAAGCACAGAAAGGAAAAACATGCCTCGGTTATATCACTACAAAACTTTGAAAGTCTAACAAAATGTTGTTTATTGTTACTGACATAAATTAGGCATAAAAATACTAAGAAAATATGTGTATGGTAGAAAAGAAACCATGACTTTTACAGGGCCATAGCTATACCATATTTCTTGTATTTCAATGACTTTCCAGGGATTGAAGTTAAAACCCATCATGTTCCATGACTTTGTTATCATGAAGGACCACTAGATTTGTTTGTTTGTTTGATGAGGGCTTAACGGCACCATGACAGCGAGTGTCAAATTGTGCCTGAGAGGTTAGATCATTCCAGAGGTAGGATGAAAAGAAAATAGGGGGAGACTGAGAGAAACACGGGAACTAAAAGCCAGAAAGCTGCGATCGAGAAAGGAGGTGCATGGGTGAAAAAAAAAAGTAGAGAGGGGAGTGGGAGAGGAGGACTAAATATCGTTGTAGAGGGAAGCATGATGAAGGAAGGAGATAATTTTATCAGAGGGTTTTTCTGGAAGAGCTCAGCTATAGAGTTGTGGGGAGCAAGGGAAGCTTGTACAGGGGGTAAGCAGCGAGGACGTGGTGGACTGTGAGGGTGCAATGGCAATTATTGCAGAGGGGTAGGGGAGCCAATAAGGAGGTGGGAATGAGAGAGGTGGGAGTGAGTGAGGTGGGTGTGGTCTATTTTAAGGTGGGTAATGTGGACGTTGTTGACACGGGAGAGATTGTGGATGGTGGGTTTGATCGGAATACTGTGCTGGCTGACTTGGTGCCCTGAGATCATGGAAAAATCCCAGATTTACCAAAAATATCCTGATAAAAATGATGGTGGAAAGACAATATATACTATTACAATAATCTAAATTTGATGTACCTCATCATCATCATCTAACCGAACTCTTTTGAGCGCAACTATCTCTTGTGTCTCCTTATTCTTTGCTTTGAAAACTGTTCCATAAGTACCTAAGGAGAGAACAAAACAAGATTAACATCAACTTGTATGAACAAGTACAGTATGGTATGATCAAACATTTATCCTGTGAATTAAGATGTTATTAATTCACAGAAAACAATGATCAATTTTTTTCATCGTTTATTGTTATCTAATACACAAAGCGAAATACAAGACCCTTGTCAGGCCAAAACTGGAATATAGGTCATCAGTATGGATCCCTTCCAAAAGACTAGGGAGAAAAAGATAAGAAGATGCCTAGAGAAAAGAAGAATGGTGGGTCACAAATCAGTATGCATGGACTACAAGCATCACTGGACTTCTTAACCAGCTTGACTGGCCACTGCTCCAACAATGCAGGCTATCTGCCAGGTTGATTATTATGTACCGTATTAATCAGAATGACATTCCCATCCCTCTTCCAGGGTACATAATCTTGCCACAAGCTCCACGTACAAAATACCTATCACTAGGATCTGGGCATGAAGCTCACATGATTTGTCTCAGCAGCTCTTGTGCCTCCTTACTCTACCACGTGGCAATATTATCACCATTTTGGGTGCCCCGTCTTTGAATCCACCTCCCAGGCTCAATTTCGAAAAAGTGCTGGTAGAGTAAGGGTTAATCAACCTGCGACAAGTGTGCCGACTTAAAAATATATGCAACATGGACCAGGTGGGCTGGGTCACTGACTCCGTCTCCCTGACGCAATTTCAAAAAATTGCTGGTAGAGTAAGGGTTAAAGACTGGAACAGTCTTCAACCATTGGTTGTCCTTGCCAGGAATGTGGATAGCGTCAAAAGAGAGCTATCCAGGCATCTATTCTAAACCCTACACATTGTGTTTCTAACTGTATGCGTTTACTTTTAACATTTTATTTGATTGTTTGTGATTGTTGCACACCACACCTTAAGTCACACACGATGGACAAAATGCTACGACAAATGTCCAGTATTGGCATTGAAGTTGAAGAAAGTCCTGATGAATATTAGACACGATGATGATGATGGTCATTTGACCTTTTCTGGGAACATCACATGCTTTTGAGGTATTCTGATGATGATGGAACTTTCATGTTTTTGACCATACAAAAAGAGATTACTGATTAGAGAATTTACTCAAAAGATTGAATATTTTTATGAGAACTGCATGTCATCCAAATAGAAGTATTTGTTATAGTTTGGGTATTCTTGTGCCTATTTTTATTGAAGTTTTTTTGCTTTTTCACATGCTTTTGAGGTATTCTGACACTGTCAACTCATAGGAACTTTCATGTTTCACTGTACTGTAGATGAATGGCGGAATCCGTACTTCATACAAAAAGAGATTACTGATTAGAGATTAAGATTTACTGCCAAAAGATTGAATATTTTTATGAGAACTGCATACTCTGTCATCCAAATAGAAGTATACTTAAGTTATAGTTTGGCGGGGTATTCTTGTGCCTATTTTTATTTACAAAGTTAACCGATGATAGCTCGAGATTCCTCTAGCGTTGATAGTGTTGTTAAATATATCGTTCAGTTTTATTAATACGTTGTTGAGATTTGCTGTTGTTTTGAATTGACACCATCCACAGCTAAGGCTTATTTAGTGAATATCATACCTCACTTTTACAATTTAAAAAACATGCATTATTTTGATAACAGAGATCCATACATACTTTTAACTCGATTTTACCTTAAAACGGGAATTTTCGCCAAAAAACCTAGGGCAATCTGTAAGAAAATTGTTCAATGAAAATTGCCACTTGAAAGAAAGAATTAATTTGAACAAAACAGAATCAAAGTCTTTTAGAAACTACGGTAACTGCAAATACTGACTCACATTGTTAATGAATTAATTTCATATTACTGGCAAAGATGTATATTCAACAGCCAATATATGGCATTGAAAGTTACCGTAAACACTATTAACTTTTCTGGTTCCTAACTGGCTATTGTAAGTGGCTGGATCATAACATAACGTAACAAGATGACGGGCTAAGAAGGGTTAGTCACCCATAAAAAGCCCAAACGTGCACCACCACCACAATTTTTTTTGGATAAAAATTAAAGACACCCAGATCTAGTAAAGAACTTATCAATGTTGACTTTGAAATTGTAAACAGAATTGGAGCTAACTATCCACTCAGGCAAATCATTCTACTCATTAACAACTCTTTGCAAAAAGCTGAAATGCTAAATATTTATCCGTGAGAACTCTTTGGTCAACTTTAAACTGTAACCATGAGTCACATGAGTATTAGTTGAAACATACAAAAAAAAACCAGAAAGTCAAAGCATCACTACCAGATAGGAATTTAAAAACCTGAATCATATCGCCACATACTCTTAATTCAAGCATGGTCAAACCAAGAATTTGCAACCTAGATTTATAAGCCTTACTTCGGGGATAAGTCTAACATAACATAACATAACAAGATGACGGGCTAAGAAGGGTGAGTCACCCCATAAAAAGCCCAAACTAAAACCATCACCACATCAAATTAAACCAAAAAAAACGCTCCGAGATTAAAGAACTTACCAATGTTGACTTTGAAATTGTGAACAGAATTGGAGCTAACTACTCACTCAGGCAAACCATTCCACTCATTAACAACTCTTTGCAAAAAAGCTAAAATGCTGAATATCTATTGGGTGAGAACTCTTTGGTCAACTTCAAACTCTTACCACGTGTAACATGAAGATTAGCTAAAACTTGCAAGAAATTACAGAAGTCAAAGCATCACTACCAAATAGGAACTTAAAAACCTGAATCAGAGATTCCTTACTTCGGGAATAAGTCTAGTGGGCTCTTCTAATTTTGAATTTTAAATTTCTTCAAATCAAACCAAGCATCATATTTGCCCTTGTATCTGCTAAAGCATACTGTTTAGAAGGCTTAAGATTGCTAGTAATGACAACACCTAGATCCCTTTCTTGATAAACACAACCAAGACTTGAACCATTCATGCAGTAATCAAAAGCCAAATGGCTCTGACCAAAATGAATAACTTTGCATTTATAAACATTGAATGACATCTGCCACATTTGGGACCAAGAAACTAACTTATCCAGATCAGTTTGCAAAGTGAAGAATCACTAGCATCATCAACAATCCTGTATGCTTAGTGTCAACAGCAAATTTACAAATCGTGGAACTAATTAATTAAAATTAAGAAAAGAAGCAGACTCAACACAGAACCATGAGGAACACCACTTGAAGCCTTCTTTCACGGAGATACTTCACCCACAATTAACGATAACTCTTTGTGACCTGTCAACTATTAAACGAAGAATCTATCCAACTGGCACACTTTCCCTCCACACCTAGCGCTCGTTTTCATCATTAGCCTACCTAACGGAACCTTATCAAATGCTTTTTGGAAGTCTAAATAGATAACATCCACATTATGACCAGAATCAACTAGTTTAGTAATATCATCAAGAAACTCCAATAAATTAGAAACACAAAACCTCTTAGTTAAGAACCCATGCTGGGACAAATTCAACAAGCCATTGACCAGTAAATGATCTAGTACAACATCCTTAACAATTGACTCCATGACCTTGCACACAACACTAGTAAGACTCACTGGCCTATTGTTACAGGGCAAACTGTGGTCACTCTTTTTAAGAATAGGAGTGACATTAGTAATTCTCCAATCACTAGAAACAATCCCAACATCAAAGCAATTTGAAAAGATAATGCTGAGGGGAACAGATAGAACATCAGTTTGTTTGTTTGTTTGATGAGGTCTTAACGACACCACGACAACGAATGTCAAATTGTGCCTGAGAGGTCAGATCATTTTAGAGGTAGTAAGGAAAGAGACCAGGGGAAGAATGAGAGAAATTCAAGAACAAAAGCCAGAAAGCTGTGATCGAGAGAGGAGGTGCATGGGTAAAACAAAAACAAAGTAGAGAGGGGGTGGAAGAGGAGAATTAAATATGGTTGTAGAGGGATGCATGCTGAAGGAAGGAGATTATTTTATCTGGAGGATTTTTATGAAAGAACTCAGCAATTGAGTTGTGGGGAGCGAGGAAGCTCTGGGAAGGTTATACAGGGGCAAGCAAGGAGAACGTGTTGGATTGTGAGGATGCAGTGGCAATTGTTACAGAGGGGTTGGGGGAACCAATAAGGAGGTGGGAGGAGTGAGGTGGGTGTGACCAATTCTAAGACGGGTAATATGAATGTTGTCGATACGAGAAAGGTTGTTGATGGTGGATTTGATCGGGATTGTGGGCTGGATAACATGGAGTTTGTTATCAATTTGGAAGTTCCATAAGGTTTGCCAGCGGTCACGAACAAGAGTAGCGATAAGCGGTTTGATGTCAGAGAGGGTTATAGGAAAAGGGGAAGGGAGGAGGTTAAGGGCAAGCTTAGCGGCTGCATCAGCCCTGTCATTGCCAGGGATGCCAACATGGCTGGGTATCCAGAAGAAAAGAACACTTTTCCTGCAGAGGGTGGGAGAAAAGAGTTTCCGGAGGAGGAGGTGGCAGGTGAGGTTATCCCATTTAAGATTGAGTAATGAAGTAAGAACAGCCTTTGAGTCAGAGAAAATGGCAAAGTGACTAAGAGGAGAGTACTCAATAAAGTTGAGGGCGAGGAGAATGGCCTTAGCCTCGGCTGAAAAGATGGATGAGTAGTCAGGAAGTCTGCTACTGAGGGTGATGTCTTGGATGATGGCAGCAGCAGCTGTCTTGTTGCCTTCCTTGGAGCCATCAGTATAGATGGAGGTGTAATTTGAGAGTTGGTCTTTGATTTAGTTGTGGAGATTGATGAAGAGGTTAGGGTGAGTTTGAGTTTTGTTATCAGTGGAGAGGTCTAGGTGGACAGAAGGAAGGGGGGTGGCCCAAGAAGGAAAAGTGGGCCAGGAGTAGGTGCCGAGAGTGGCGGGGTTGATGCCAAGTTGAAAGAGGTCTGATTTAATGCGTAAGCTGAAGGGAGGCGATAGGGTTTTAGTCCTATCAAAGAGAGAGGAGAAATTGGGGTACCTAATGAGGTTGTAAACAGGGTTCTGGGTGTTGGTGAGGACTCTAAAAGCATAGGAGAGGCTAAGCTTTTAACATCTAAGTAGAAAGGGGGGTTCGTTGGCTTCAACATGAAGGCTTAGTGATTGGGGAGGTCCTGTAGGCTCCTAGACAACGCCTGAGGGCTTCATTTTGGATGGCGTTAATGTGGTTGAGGTATGAGTTGTGAGCGACACAGTAAACAATATTGCCATAGTCAAGCTTGGCACGAATGGTAAGCCTGAAAATTTTGAGGAGAGCATAGCGGTTCGCTCCCCAAGTAGTGTTGGAGAGCAGTCGGAGGTTGAGGGAGCTATTGCATTTTAGTTTCAGGTTGGTGATGTGTGGCTTGTAGGTGAGCTTGGGGTCTAGAGTTAGACCAAGGAACTTTGTGTTTTCAACTTTAGGGATGCGATTCCCATTGAGCACAAAGTTCGGGTTGGGGTGGAGGTTGTTGAAATGACAAAAGTGCATGCAGACTGTCTTGTCTTTGGAGAATTTAAAACCGTTATTGTTGCTCCAGACTTGCAGCTGATTGAGGCTGGTTTGGAGCCTATTTTCAACAATAGGAAAGCTAGGGAGGAGTAGAAGATGGTGAAGTCATCCACGTAGAGGGTACGTTTGATGCTGGGGCCAAGGTTATTCCCGATGTCATTAATGCTCAGGTTGAAGAGAGTGGGGAGAGGATGCTGCCTTGGGGACGCCCTCTTCTTGGGGTACGGGTTGGAGAGGGTGTGGCCAATACGAACTTGGAACTGCCTGGGTGAGAGGAAGTTTTAAATAAAGATGGGGAGGTGGCCTCTGAGGCCAATAGTGTGAAGTTTTCGGGTAATGCCGTATTTCCAAGTAGTGTCGAAAGCTCTCTCGAGGTCAAAAATATGGCAATGAGGTGTTCCTTTTTGCAAAGGATTCCCGGATAGCGGTGTCGAGCGTAATTAACTGGTCTAGGTATTGCGACGTTTTGGAAGCCGCTTTGGTGAGAGAGAGGATTCTGTTGGTCTCGAGGAACCAGTTTAGTCTCTAATTAATGATCTTTTCCATAATTTTACAGAGACAGCAAGTAAGGGCGATGGGTCGGTAGCTGGTGGGGTCGGTACCATCCTTCCCGGTTTAAGGATGGGGATGACAATAGCTGTCCTCCAGATAGGGGAAAGGAGTGTGAGGACCAAATGTGGTTGAAGATGGTGAGTAGGGTAGTGGTGGCCTTGATGGGGAGGTGTTTCAGAAACTGATAGGGGATGTTATCTGGGCCCTTGGAGGTGCAGCCAGCGTCGTTGATGGCTTGGTTTAATTCAGAAAGGGTGAGAGGGGTGTTGTAGCTTTGGAGTTGTCAGAGGAAAAAGTGATTCTCGGGCTTCATCGCAAGCTTTTTGATTTTGAAAGCATTGGAGTAGTTGGTCGAGGACGAGATGTTGCTGAAAGAGGCAGCGAGGTGGTCAACGATGTCTTTTTTGGCGGTGAGAAGGTCTCCATTCCAAGAGAGATGGGAGATGGAAGATTTGCCTACTCTGCCGTGGAAGCTGTTAACCATTCTCCAAATCTTCTTAGTGGGGGTGTTGGTGGTGAGAGAAGAGATAAAGTTGTTCCAAGTGTTGGTTTTACTGTCCTTGATAGTGCGTCTGGCCTTGCACGGCTGATCGAAAGAGGTTAAGGTTATGGGTGGTCGGGTTAGTTTTAAAGTTCCTGAGGGCTCTTTTCCTATTCTTGATGGCGGTTTTGCAGTCATCCGAAAACCAGGGGTTGGGGGATGATTTGGGGGTTTGGAGGTTTTGGGAATTGAGCAGGTGGCGATGTTGATAAGGATATTACTGAAGTTAGACATGGGATCCTCATCCTCGAGAAGATGAAGGGAGAGGTGTGAGTCACAGAGGGTTTCAAAAAAGGACCAGTCAGCCTTGTCGAGGTTCCAATTGGGGGTTTCTCAGTGGGGATTTGAAGATTGGAGTGTATAAGAAGAACATCAGAACACTCACGTAAGACAGCAGGATGTATACTATCTGGACCAGGTGCTTTACTTGAATTCGAACATCAGAACACTCACGTAAGACAGCAGAATGTATACCATCTGGACCAGGTGCTTTATTTGAATTCAAACCCTTCAACTTCTTACGAACAACATCAACTGAAAAATCAACATCCCTATTGGATACTGGAGAGTGCACACTAAAATAATCCACAACATCATCAGCAAGGGACTCCTTAGTAAAAACAGACACAAAGTAGTCATTTAAAACCTCAGCCATATCCTTACCACTATTGATAGTAACACCATCATTACTCTGAAGGGGACCAACAACCTCCTTGGTTTTTTGCTTTGAGCAAACATAAGAATGAAATGACTTAGGATTAATCTTAACCTCTTTGGACAAATGTAAAAGAAATGGCTATCTTAAGTGGTTTTTGTACGTAATCGTAAACAATTTGTCAAAACATGTTACATTGCATTGTTGACGTGTTTTGACACACTGTGCATAATCACTTACGAAAATTCTCTGAGAACTTGATATGGAATTGGTGACAAAAGTACTTTGTTTAAGGGAAATTTACTTTTATCATTATTGTTTTTGTGTGGACTAAACTTGTCTGAGCAGACATTCATACGACTTCCATGTAAACAAAGAAATCCAATGTGAGTATTTTGTTACGAAAATACTTCTTATCTCAGGTTGATGTCGACCTCAAATTTCCATACACTTTACCATCAGTGTAGAAGCATTACAACAAGTGCTGAGACCCCTACAGCAAGGATTCTGACTGTGTGGTAGGTTCTAATATTAATACCAAAATAAGCCAAATGGCAAAAAACAAAAAATAAAGAAAAATGGATGCCCAACCCACTGTCTGAGGAATCTTGGTCTAAACCGATGAACGTATTTTGTTTCTATCAAAACTTAGGTCTGGGCCCCAATGAAAATGGAAAAAATCTAATTTCTATGCAGCACTTTGTTTCAAAATTACAAAAATGGTGAAAATTGTATTAACTGCACAATTTCCCACTGTCTGAAATGATAAGTCACAATGTTCTCTACAAACATAACTTCCAAGTGAGTAAACAACTTAATCTTAGCATAGGCTATCTCCCCCACAGTACAAATCATAACGTTACTCGTTCAGTCGTTCAAGGCTACGATAAGCTTTATTATACACATTCCTCAGTATGAATGACATTTGGGATTGCTGTACGAAGGTTGTTATAGATTGTATACAAGTCCTGTTTTTTAAAATTCACACATTGTAGAAAATTGATGATTGAAATATAACTTACTTTTTGGATATTCTTATACCAATTAGTCTAATAGTACACTTTTCCAAAAAACTTTTCCTAAATCTTTACCTACATGTATTTAGCACCACGACGGGATAAAGTTCTCCAATTCGATGTTTTGGTCGCCATCTTTCTTAGTCACTGCATGTTTGTGATTAACTATTACATGTTTGTGATGTTTAACTGCAGGTTGATTTTTTGCTGACAACTTTTTTTTGGTTCATATAATTTCATTAAATAGTTTTAGTATAAAAACTGTGTACGAAATCAATTAAATAAAACATCAAGACATGTTAAGATTATATAATTGTACTTTTCTAAGTATTATCTTAATTTTTTTGCTCTTAAATAATCTAAAACATATTACTCCCACTAAAATCACAAGTGCTTTCTCTGAATCAGAAGCTATTACTAAAATGGAAAGCTCTTAAAATGAATGATGCCAAACGGAGGTTAATTTGTTTGGCACTACTCTTCAACTCAATAAATTGACCCAAAAATCTGGGTGGTGGTTTAATCAATGCTGTCCATTGTGTTCGTTATCTAGGAGTGTGGCTGGATAGCAACTTAAACTTAAAGCAGCACGTTATGAAAAAATGCAGATCCGCATTTGTAAATTTGTATAACATTAATAAAATAAGAAATATGTTGACAAACAGTGCAACAGAGACCCTAATTCATTCATTGGTTTATTCACACATTGACTACTGCAACTCTCTCTTGGCTGGTGTGCCACATTGCTTAATTCAAAATGTCCAAAAAATATGCACGTGTTGTAACTAAATCAAACAAAATTGCCATATTACTCCTTGTTATATTCAGCATTGATTACGGTTGAAATGCGTATAAGATATAAAATACTTGTTCATGTTTTTAAATGTATCCCTAAAATTTTATCTTCAAAACAAGATTTTATCCACCTATGTTGGAAAAGTCTGGCTTAATCCATATATTACTCTGGAAGGAGGAGGAGGGGGGACGGGGGGAAGGGATTCTAACCAAAAGTCCAAATAAGAAAAATTAATTGTCTTCACGTGTTTTTGAAAAACATTATCTATATAAATGTATTATTATTATTAAAGTGGTGTTTAGAATAACTCTTTCTAGCTAAGTCAACTTACCACAACATCTTTTTTTTTTTTTTGGTCTCTTGAGTGTTGAAGACTTAGCATCCAGTTTTTACCGACAGGTAGGTCCAAGAAACTGTTGTAATTCCAGCCTTGGCAGAATTTTCCTTGGGCTGTATAAAGATTGCCAAAGAATGATATGCTGTCAGTTTTGATCACACACTTTGGTGAGAAATATTGCTTGAGGTTCTTGTCATGCTCTTCTTCTGCCGCTCCAAATTTGCTCCTGACGGTCCACTAACTCAAGATGCGGTCCAATGGTTCAAATCCTCCAGTGTTGTGGGTTTATGTGCACTGGCTCTCATCCAGGATTAGTGCGTCAAGCCTTGTTGAACTAATGGTGTCAGTGTTGGGTTTAGGCATGCCTTGTTGAGGTGTCCGAATGCAGTTGTCTTTCTTAGTCAGGTATGTTAGGCAGCTGACCCATTCTGTTGGTTCCTTGATGCGCTTTATGACATTTTGTTTTTCCATGTTGTCAAGTTCATCTTTGATTTCTGTCTCAATCCGATTGATGTTTTCCTTGAAGGGTTGATGTGGCTTAGTACGTTTGGGTCAACCACAAGCTTGTGTGTTGTCTGTAACTCACCAATCTGATCAAACTGATCAGGATAGACATCTTCAGGTCTTCTATGTTTTTGATTGAATAATTGATCAGTTTGACCAGAAAGTGAAATGTGAGGAGGCCAAGTTTTTCACATGACTTCAATCCAAGTATGAATGGCCTTCTACATGGACGACAAAATAGGTTGTCTCAACCCACTGGTCCTTGTAGCTACTGTTGATTTTGATTGACCCAAAGCAGTGGATTGGAGTGTGGTTGTATGCTGTTCAAATGCTGGTGCTTGGCTCTAAGGTGCCTGATAGGGGTTTTACATCCCTACCGATGTTAGATGGGTACATTTTCTGGTATGTTTGAATAGGAAGGACATTGCCTTCGGCCCCGGTATCCAATTTCAGTTTTAGAATGTGTGTACCTGGTCTGTCTTTCAGTTGCATCTTTAGAGTCTCAAACACCTCATTACGATTTTTCTGTGACTTTAGAGAAGAAATTGTGATGGTGCTGAAAGAGAATGAGTCCAATCGCTCAGTCAGTTCTCCATCTAAGTCATCACTTTCTTCGCTATCCTATTGAACTGATTGGATTCTTTTTGTTTGTTTCATATTAAAATCGTTGGTTCTTTTGTTGTGTTGGCATATACTTTCTTTCTGCTTGCTTGAATTTCGTTCTTAAGCAATACTTGGCCCAATGACCAATCTTTCCGCAGGACCTGCACTTGTCATTTTTCCCTGGGCCACGTTCCCTTAAATGGTCGCCTCCATAATTTCTGCATCAACTGCCCTTGCAGACAGCTGCTACTCGGGTGCTTGATGTGGCGTGCAAAGCCTGAAGGTCATTTACATGGGCTGCCGTAGCTTTGTAACGCCTACCCATTTCCAGGGCCTTTTGTTTGTTTATTTATTTGATGATGGCTTAACGGCACCATGGAAGCGAGGGTCATATTGTGCCTGAGAGGTTAGATCATTCCAGATGTAGGAAGGAAAAAAAATAGGGGGAGATTGAGAAAAACATGAGAACTAAAAGCCAGAAAGCTGGGATCGAGAGAGCAAGTGCATGGGTGAAAAAAGAGGCAAAAGTAAAGGGAGGGGGTGGGAGAGGAGGGCGTTTTGAATTGTGAACTCCGTTGGCTGTGATAGAAGCTCTTTAGGCAACTGGCACAGGTGTACTGTCAATAATTTGCTCTATCAGCCTTTCATTCATTTCTTCCTCGGTGAATGCACACTTCTTTGCAAGTAATTTACGGCCATTTACAAAATCATCAAGAGTCTCCCTGACTGTTGGTAGTGGCTTAATAGTTTCAGTCTTGCAATGCAGAAGTTCTCAGCCGGTTCAAGCTGGGGTATGAATCTTTCAAAGAGTATTTTTACATCTGCTGCTTCTTCAGTTGTTAGGGTCCAGCTGGCGTACCTTTGGAGGTCAACTTCACGAACAGCAAGTAAAAGAATTTTGAATTTTCTCTGCATCTGGTGTATTTTAAAAACTGGAAATAGAGTTCCAACTTCTGTTTCAAACGTTTAAAGGATTCTGCAGGTTGGGTGATCCCCAATCCATTTTTGGCACTGAATCTGCCATTGTTAAATAGTTCCAAAAGAGCACCCTCTTCCCTGCAGCAAAACATCCTCAAGCAACTTCACACTCCTCATCTTGGACAAGAGAAAACATAGCCGCTAGCAAGAGAAACTGTCCACTGGCCAAATATCAACAAGGATATACATGTAGATCTAATGGTTAAATCATGCTTCATATGCCAGCAATCAGAACTGCTCATGCAGCAAGACTTACCCATGTAAAGTGGGAGTGTAATAGGAACAGACCTATTTAAATTTGACAAACATCAATGGCTAATTATTACACACTACTTCTGGAAATATCCTATCATTCGCAAGATCCCAGACTCCTGTTCCAGTCTCACTGTAATTACCGCGCTCAAGCAAGTCTTCAGTGAACATGGGATTCCTGACAAAATCATGAGTAACAACGGTCCACAATTTGCTAGTGAGCAGTTCAAGGAGTTCACAAACTCGTGGTCTTTTGATCACATCACTTCATCACCAAGACGACCAAAGAGTATTGGGTTCATCAAAATGCCAATCAGAACCAAGTCTATTTTCAAGAAAGCCAGACAATCAGGGACAGAATATCAGATGGCTCTTCCAATGTGGAGAACCACACCCATTAGCCAAACCTTGCAAAGTCCAGCCAAATTGCTCATGCAGAAAAATCTCAAATCAAGTCTCCCAAGAAAAATACAAAACCCCATTTGATCCAGACAAGATCCTTGAAGAACTCAAGAAACGACAAACAACCCAGCGGCAATACTATGATCACCATTCTCCACCATTGCCACTGCCACCCTTATACCCTGGGCAGCAAGTCCGCGTTCAGCACCCAGACACAGGTGAATGGTTTCCTGGAACTGTAAGGCAGAAAGCAGAGGAGCCACGTTTACATTTGGTTGAAACTCCAAATGGCAAACTCCTAAAAAGAAACTGCCAACATTTCAGGGAAACTCTGTCTCAACATCCATCCACAATGACCAACCCACCACCCCAAGACTCAACACCAGTCAAACCAAACCCAAACCCAAAAATGGCGCAAACCCGAATCTCATTTGGTAAACCCAGCCCGGCAACTCCTCTGTATACCAAGACCACCAGATTGGGCCAATCTACCAAACCATCACAACAATTTTCACCATCATGAACCACAGAAGAAAACACTCTCCAAAATTCTTGAATTTTTGTAACATGTAATTTTTTTATTCTGACATGTAATTTGAAGACTTTCTCTTTTTCCCCTCCTAATCTGTCTTCCCCTCCTAATCTGTCATTGACATTCTCAGAATCATCATAAAAATAAAAAAAATGAGGGGGGGGGAGGGGGAAACAATAAAATAAAGGCAACTGTTGATAAAAAAAGATGTGGTAAGTTTGCGTGGTGTGTATTAGAGAGCTATTCACATGGAAAAGAAAAAGGGATTACAGTAGCTAGAAAGAGTTAACGGTCTGTGATCGACGTGAATATGTTACACCAATAGCAGTGTTTTGAACTTTAACCGTACTTACCTTAGGCTGATAATGGATACAGGTTGCAAAACCCTAAGTTGCAGCTCTGTGTCAGTGTTGAACTAATTAATATAGGCCAGCTTTATGGCCAAACCTTAACCCTTACTCTCCCAAGGTTCCAAAAATAGAATAAGCTATTTCTGAAATTTTTGGAAAGAGGATTTTTCTGTTCCATTTGTACCAAAACAAGCTCGACTTTTATGAAAGCTAACATGTTGAACTTTCCAAAAATGTGCATTATTTCCGAAATCAAATATGCAAATTAGGTCATTGAATTAGCATATTAGGTCTCCAAACATTCTATCTTTATGACACGCTTGTGCCTTGTGGCTAAATAGCAAAAAAATATGGATAGAATTTCTGAATCGTCCTTGGAAAGACCTTTCATTTGATACTATTCATGGATTTTTAGGAATCAGAAGAAGAAAAAATGACGCAAATATGAAAAATTTGGTACATTTTGACCTAAAAATTATCCCCCAATTCTGTGAATAATCTATCTAATAGTGTATGGCACTAAATTTTCCAAAAAAAAAATGCATTTTCCCCTTCTACGATGTCCAAAACTAATAGAATGCAGAAAAACAAGATGTTTACATCATCATTTGCAAAAAATAAAATAAGAAATTACGCAAATGATGTGCAAATTAGGTCATTTACCTCATTTATTATGCACAAAAGTGTTTTTTGTTTATTTCTGACCCAATTTCAGCCATTACAAGCTTCATAGCTACTTTTATGTTGATAGACTATGCTGATTGTCTATTGAACACTTACTTCTGTTCATTCCACATGGAATTCATAAGAAATGTTTGCCGAAAAGGTCCAAATTTGTCAAGTCTTCTGCTATACCTTGTTGCTGCAAATAGAAAAAAAAAAAAAAAAATTGCAACTATATTCATTCAACTTACTTTAGTTTGGTCTTCCCATAACCAGTTACCGAAGACCTCGTGTCGATCCCGGTCACTCTCCACCAGTACTTCCCACAGATGATAGTCTTTATCGGCTGCAGGGATGACCTTCGACCATTGTATCTCCTGCAGCTGAGCGTTCCGCTCTTCCTCCCTGGTTTTGAAGGCAGCTTTTTCCGCTGCAGTCGGATTTTCTTTGAGTGGTGATGGTGGCGAGACTGCAGCGGAAGGCCTGGAAGAGGGGCCTGGGCTCATCTTCAACGGTGTGTCCCTCTTCCTCTTGGGTTGAAGAGTAGCGGGCGGCTCGTCCTCTTCAAGCATACGCATAACATGTTATCGCATTACATGTTATTGTGGTTTCTAGTAGCGGGCGGCTCGTCCTCTTCAAGCATACACGTAACATGTTATCGCATAGCATGTTATTGTGGTTTCTAACCTGCCCCACAATTTTGTGGTAACAGTGGGGGCAAGACTTTTACAGCCGGGAAGCCCGGGGGTACATACAGGGGTCCAAAATGTTTGTTTTATCGATCTAGTCATCACCACAACAGTGGCATAGCCAGGGGGAGGGGAAAAGGATCATGGTCCCAAAAAATGGGGCATCAAAATAATGTACCGGTACTAGGCCTATATACAAGTATTTTCCTCTAAATGGGCCTGGGGCACCCCAACATGTGTATTTTGCCTAACATGGGACCCCTACTCCACTTTCCCCATAAAATTGTGATTTCGGCCCCTGAAATAATGGAACTTGGATTTTGTGAAATTGGAAATACACATATTTCAGTAGGCCTAAATTTACAATTTTGCCATTGGGAAATACATATATTTCAGTCCATTTAGAAATGTTATTATTGGGGTTCAGCTTTCATTTGTTTCATCAGACTATTATAGAAAGGACCTAAATCCTTTTTTTATATGTGATTTTAGTGTCCCTTTTACTTGTTTCTCGTAACAAGCAAAAAATCGCTAATTTATCATTATAATTCTATAAGCCTTATTTTATTACTACACATTTACAATGTAGTACTTTCGCTATTTTTGGAAGAAAACACTCACCAACTCCGTAATTTGGAACAGATCACTATCCATCTCAGCAGGCTCTATATTCTCCTCTTCCTCAATCTGGTCGAGTTCTGGTACATCTTCTTCTTTAGAAGTACCTTCCGACCCCTCTGAGTCATCATTATTCTGAAGAAAACATAGGAGTCGGAAGGCAGGTTCAACGTTGTAACTTGTATCTCGCCATTTTGTGATGTCGAATGTGCGAGAAAAAAGAAAAAGAAAAAAAAAAGACACAAATTGACGTCATCATCAGAGACCTTTTAGGCAAGTTGAGGGGGTGCATCTGTTATTGTTGATAGTTCGTCTGAACGATCTATTTCTCCTCTATCCGTAGAGATTTTAAAAATTCCAATACAATATTTGGGCGTTTTTATAATTTTTGATCAAAAAGGTCCAAAATGGCCCGAAATCACAAATTTTGGCATATTTTCTCCAAAAAAACACAAACATTGACCAAGTACAAGTAAAAATCGTGTAGCAACCAACAATTCAAACTATCTTTATACTTTACCTGAAAAAAAAAAATAGAAAAAATATTCACGTATGACATTCGTCTTTCAAAAAAAAAAAAAAAAATGCCGTTTTTTTAAAAATGCACTTTTTTGTAACGATTTTACTCAAAAAATTTCAATCTAACCCCCCAACAAAATAACCATATTATGAAAGATCTATTCAATCTGGTTTGAATGAACTTATTTGCAGCTCTATAGGATTTTGGAAAGGTACTCAAAAAATTTCTGGAAAATGGATCGTAACTGTCACGGTCACCGTGACGCTGGGAGAGTAAGGGTTAAAGGCTCTGAGCTCCAGAAATTGTCCACATGGTTTTTAAAGCTATTGATGCTTGGTGCTGTAACAACAGTGTGGCTTACAGAGTTTCAATGGCTAACTACCAGATGGCTAAAGAAGTTACAACGCAATTCTGTGTTGGCTTTAGGCAAAAAGAGCTTGAGTTGATGGCCGCGTGTAGCTGTGACAGAAGTGTGAGATTGAGAATGGAGGATACTCTAGGATCATAGTACCCATTTAATATCTTAGACTTCAATCTTGTCACCTCTAAGTCTTCTGAAGGAAAGAGTAGGTAGCTGGAGTCTCTGCAAACAATCTTAGTAGCAGAGATTCTTTAATACAGGAACTTAATTGCATATCGCTGAACATTCTATTGCAACTAAGTGCTTCTTTCTGAAAAATGCCAGATAGTATTAGCAAACTCAAGGTGTGGTCTCACAAGTGATTTGAAAAGGATGATCAGTATCAATAAAGTGAATGTGCATCGGATTAGGCGAAGAATGCTGTTGGCTTTCTTAACTATGGAATTGATGTGACCATCAAAGGATAGCTGAGAGTCAACCAATACACCTAGATCTTTAGCATCACAAACATGAGATAAGAACTGAATTGAATTACTACATGATCATCCACCATGTGAAACGGAAACTGGTAACTTGAATTGTTAAAGAGAACCTGGCACTTCTTAGGGTGGAATCTCAACAGCCAAAGATCAGAAAAACTTTGAAGTGAGTAGAGATCATCCTGTAGTAATTGATAGTCCATATTAGTACATGTATGAATAGGCCTGGATATTTTGGTGTCATCTATCCTACTGTAAGTTGAGTGGCAGGTCTTTTATATATATATTACAAAGAGTACTGGTCCTAAAACGCTACCCTGGGGAAGCTACTAATTACATGTATGTCTTTCCAAGAAGAGAAGCACCTGTTAACACTCACTATTTGCACACGGTTGGCGAGAAAAAATTTCAACCAGCCAAATACGGGGTCATGATAACCTTATCCATAGAGTTTTATCAGTAGTCCCTTATGAGGAACTGTGTCAAAAGCTTTCTTGAAATCGATAGGACGATATCAACTGGTATCTTGCTGTCGGCAGCTGCTGACCAAGAATCCAAAGCATTCAGAGGTTGGAGAGTGGTTAAATCGCCTTTCACAAAACCAAGTTGTTGGTCACAGATCAGATTATTATGTAACAGATAATCCATATGCTCAGGGAGGAAAGATTCAAAACTCTTGCAAACTACATGTACAGTATACTAGACTCACAGGTCTATAATTGTCTGGTTGTTGCGGATTACTCTTTTTGTAGATGACAGAAATGTTGGCTAGTTTCCACATGTCAGAACTTCCATTGAATGAAGTGACTTGTTGAATATAATGCTGATTGGCTTGGCTAGGACATGAGCCAACTCTTGAAGAACATGTGGGTAAAGATTATCAGGACCTTGTGATTTGCTAGCATCCACAAAAAGAAGCATAGTATCATTTGAAGCTAGATTTGGCACAAGAAGACTTGATATACCACTACAACTTTTTTCTTTACTTTTTACATACTGCCAATTTTCTTTTATAAGATTGTCACTTTATCTGCAAAAAGGTCTCTTTCAAGGGCACAATGTTTTTTCCTTGTAGCTCGCACTTTGTTCCATAGTTTCCAGTAGGCTTTATAACGGTCATGTTTCATCATCCAAATATCTCTGCCAACATCACTGTTTCTTATGAATAATGCAGAGAACACTCTCATCAAGAGGTACCTTATGCTTTGCTTTTCTTGTAAAGTTGGACTGTTTTTTGGAGAGCTTGTCAAACAAATTTTACGGAAGAAAACCAGTCAAGTAATAACTTCAATAAAAATACATGTACTGTACTATCTAAAATCACTGTAAAAACAGCTTTTGAAGACATGGATGGGCTTCAAATATCATTAATAAGCATTGTGGGTGAAAAAAAAGAAGGTAAAATGGTTTTCGTTTTCACAAAGATCCTAAAACTGAGATTTTCCCATGTTTTAACACAAGGTTTAATTAAAAAAAGTACAGCAGGGTATAGGTTTTAGTAGTAGTACCCTCGGATGACCAGCCATCACTAACGGTAGCCATACTATTGTACTGTAACACAGCTGGCACCAGTCTGACAGTACTATGGGGACTAGCTTGGATTATAATTCACTCATCATTTCATTATATCGCATAATTCTTACTTGATATGGGAAATATCTTATAATTGAAATAATAACCATTTCAACATACGTGTAGGTACAAACATTTACTACTTGTATTGCAAAATGATTGGTTGAATGTTATTGAAATTGCAAAAGATTGCAATCAATATTAAGGTTTTTTAAATATTTTCTACAGGTACAAATAGTGAGCCAAAGACTGTCACACTTTCAAGTTCAGAAACGAATGAAGCTGCAGTAATGCAGAAGGATAACTTTTTAAATACCTTTTTTTTTTCGTTGCAGAAAAGAAATATACTTTATTGTTGTATAAAATATACGTTAAAGTTTCTTTGTAGTGGTGCAAATAGATAATTAGGGCCTAGTTCTTGAAACTGGAATTATAGGGGTATTTTTATAGGTTAAAAGCTTGTGAAATTGCAAAATAGGTGTTGTTTTTGCAAGTAATATTTTCAAGAGTAGGGGGGTATTTTCAGTTTGCCGTAACATGATTGGGTACAACTTTGTGAGAGAGCGACACCACTGGGTCCGACGGTAGACTATTGCGGGGAGTACAGTAGGATCATACCCAATTTTGTGCACTAAAGGACTTATTCTGTTTGGTTTAAAAAAATGTGACAAAAGTATCATTTCCCAAGTTCACACAGAAAAGAGAAATTCCTCTCTACACCAGTGATAAATTCTTTAAATTTGCTATTTACATTTAGTAGTTATCACCCTGGAAATGAAAGAAGTTTCGCTCGCCATGTTGACGCCGCAATGAACCCTAATTCGTTTTTCTGATAAATATAAATTAAAAAAAAAAAAAACAGGTGTACCAGTATTAAGTAAGGGGGCTCCATCGTCGACAAAAGTGGCCTAAATTCTGAAAACATACTAACGTTACTCATAAAGCACAAAATGGCAAAAAAATTATTTGAATCAATCAAATTTAAAGCATATTTTCACTAAGAATGTTAGATTTTTGTGATTAAATTTTTTAAGTTGGTGAAGTAATGGATGCACAAAATTGGGGTCTTAGGCCTAACGTTATTAGGCCTACGTTAAGCTATTATAAGTCAAAGTTCGGAGGTGATTTGGCTTTAAGTTTACCTTAAATCCTTACAACAAATACGTGAAATCGATAAAAGTGTTTAAGATTTTTAAACTTACCTTCTCCTATTTTCTCTAATCTTTCATATTTCTGCATCTTCAAATCACAAAGAATTTCACTTCCCTGATTAATTTCTGCTATTCATCCGGCAGTTTGTTGAATTAGCTAGCAATCGTTTTTATCATGACGGCCATAGCAGCAAAAAAAGTGGTGCAGCAAATTCTTTGCCATGCAAGTATTTGCAATGCTCAATAAAATGTTAGCAGGAAATAATTAGGGAATAAATTCAAAATTGGAAAAATGGATCTGATTTTTTAGGTTACTATGGTTACTATGATTAGACCTATCTATGATAGTTAGCAACTTTCCTCAAAATATTTGACTTTCTCAATATTTTTGACAGTTTTGTTGAAGATATCCATAGTTTTTCTTTAAAATGACCGACTTTCCCCATAAAATTGTTGGTAACGGGAATAAGAGAGGGGGGGGGGGGGCGGAGCTTGGATTATATTTTTTTAAATCAAATACGTACATTATCAATTTGTTGGTAACTTTTTCCACTTTTATGTTACATCTACAGAGTGTTAAATTTTACATGCTTTGGATTTAATTACTTGGAAAGAGGGAGGGACAGTATGACAGAAGACTTTTATATTGATTATCTGATACCTGTAAATTCAATGTATCTTTTAATACCGCCCACCCCCACCCATACCCCCTGGCTACGAGCCTGGTTATATTTTTGTATTCAAAAATTCAAAAACTGTTCTGCTCAGCCTGATTTTAATAACTCTTTCAACCGATATAAAAATTGCTACATATCCATTGATTTTAATATTAAATTAAAGTATCTCATGTGTGCCTTTGAAAAAGAGGGGATTGGGAGGAGGGCCATGGGAATTGGGTTGGTTTTCTTTGTTGATGGTTAACGGCACCTCGACAGTCAGAGTCAAATGTGCCAAGAGGGTGTTAAAACTCGAAGGTGCAAGAGTTAGGACAAAGAGAAATGGGAGAGGGAAAGGAAGGAGAGAACAGATATAACGAATAATAAAGGAGCAAATAAAGGTTAAAAAGATAGGAAGGAAGGATAGAATGGTAGGATAGAAAAGAGGGGATTGTGGGTAAGGATTAGATCAGGTGGAATAAGTTGCTATTGTGGAGGAAGGTGATGATGTTGTGGTAGGGATTGTTGTTGAAAAATCAGAAATGGAGGTGGAGGAGTGATCTGGACTTGAAATATAAGGAAGAGGTTAAGAGAATATGCTTGATCGATGGCAGTGTTGCAAGTAGGGCAGAAAGGTGTAGGAGAGCCTGAAAGGAGGTAGGAGTGGTGAGAAAAGAATTACTGAGGCGGATGCGGGTAACAGCAACGTCCTCAAAAATGTGAGGGGCGGTAGTATGCCTCCGCCTCCTCCTCTCCCCCATCCATTTTTTTCAGGGAGGAAACCCCTTATTGGGCTTATTTGTACCCTCTCTGAAATATGTCAACCTTTTCGGCGCTTGTTATTCTAAATTCTTCGATTATAATTTATAATACCTCGGTCCAATCCTGGGTCCGATTTTAGTTTTCCCAATTATAATTATTTTAATTGCCCACACTTGGCTCTTAAAATGTAGCATTACATCACAGTGGCGTAGCCAAGATTTTCATATTGGGGAGGGGGAAATTGAATTGAACCGACACGATATTAAGTGTTGTAGTTGAAGTGACGTGAAGGAGTGACTTCGAGCGCAAAGCGCTGGACTTGTCGGTGTGGGGTCTAGAGGCCCGCTTAAGGGCCCCTGATGGGGTCCAGGGGCGTATCCCCGTTATGGGTCCGGGGGTGAAGACCCGCGGGAGCTCTTACAAAACTGACATTTCAATGGCAAAAAAGTATGTCACAAAGCATAGTAAGAAGGTGTATTATACAAGTCAAAATTCATGTCAAAGAGAGCTATAATACACCATATATAAAACACAAAATCATGAAACGCATATAGAAATATGTTTTGGTTAGGTTTACCGTAACTTTTTGAAAAATGTGGGTTGTCTAAAAGAAAGGTTTTCATTAATTTAGTACAAACTTGTGTAAATGTTGTCAAACTTTTAAAATGAACCTGTTCTGTATCACATGCACTCCGACACCAACCTCCCCCTCTCTCTGTCTTAGTTCATATATCTAAATACAAAATCGCAGAAATGTTCAATATATTATTACCAAACTTTGAAGAACCCTTTTTTCTGAGAAAGTGCCCTTTTGAAACCTAAAAACATAATAAGCACCTGGAATGTCACAACTTGTTGAACCAAAGTCACCAATCTGAACTGACGGATTAAAATCTGAACCGTCGGATTAAAATATTGGAAGGGAGATCACCTCCTCCCCCCTTCTCCCCTCTGGCTACTCCACTACTACACCATATACATCGACGTAGCACCTGCGTATGTGTAACATACGGCATGCAATTACAGGTCACTGCACTGCGAGCGTGTACGTACTGCCACGTACGTCGTGTCTTATACTAACCTAAGTGTCTATTCTATGAAATAAAATAAAAACTTCTCACAATCGTGAAAATAAATGGAACAAAAATGAGACTTTTGAATTGAATGAGGAGGGGGAGGGGGATAAGGTTCGTGTTAAATAAACTTTCAGCTCCCCCTCTCTGTCCCCCCAAGAAAAATATTGTTCCTACGCTGTTGGAAAGGCCTGGGTTGTGAAGAGTTTTCGTGTAGGACGAAAGGCCAAGGAAAACTTGGGGAGGAGAGATAACCCAGGTGGGTGTGGGAGGGATACGGTAGTGTGCCTGGCTATCAAGAAATGTTGATGTTGGCTTTGGCGAAATGAGAATGCATCCGGAGTCCGAAAAGTGTGGGGGAGGGGTTAATGCGTTTGTTGAACTTGAAGGGGTTGGTGAAGGAAGGAGAGCGGGTTGAATGGAAACATCAGTGAGGATGTGAAGAGCAGAGAGACCGGCCCTGGTGCACTGAGGTCAAGGGGGAGTTCATTCGCCTTTACATGAAGACTGGTGATGGGAGTGGTTTGGATGGTGCTAAGGCAGAGCCTTAGGGCAGTGTTTTTGATGACCCTCAAGTAAAGTTTGCGGGAAAAGCCGTAGATGAAGTTGCCATAGTCCAACTTAGATCTAAAAAGGGAGCAATATAAGGTGAGACGATTGGCTCCCCAGTCTGTGCTGGAGAGGACCTTCAGGAGATTGAGGGTTTTGTTACAGTTGGTTTTGAGGGTATTGATGTGGGAGAGATAAGAAAGCTTAGAATCGAGAGTGATTCCAAAGATACGAGAACTATCTTTACTGGGTATGATGGAATCTTTGAGACAGAGATTGGGACGAAGGAAGAAAGAGTTGCTGTTGTTAAAATTAATGAAAAATTTTGTCTTTTGAGAAATTGAAGCCGTTAGTGTCACCCCAGTGAGCTTTAGTTGTCCAAGCATTTTTGATATTATTTTGGAGTTTGGAAGCATGGAGAAGACAAGAATATGGCAGAATCGTCGACATAAAGAGAGCACTTGATGTTGGATTAGAGAGCTTTGGTGATGCTGTTGATTTTGAGAGTAAAAAGAGTTGGGGAGAGAATGCTGCCTTGGGGGACACCAAGGTGCTGGGTATACCTTTGAGAGTAGGTGTTATCTATGCGCACCAAGAAGTGGCGAGAATGGAGATAGTTCTGGATGAAGGTTGGACGGAGACCTCTGAGACCGGATAAGTGAAGGTCCCTCAGGATACCATACCGCAAGCTTGTGTCAGTCTTTTTGAAGTCAAAGAAGATGAGGTGGTGTGGTAATTTCTGACGCAGGCTTCACAGACATAGGTGTCTAGTTTGAGGACATGGTGCAGGCAATTCTGGTTTTTCCTGAAACCATTTTGAGATGAGAGGATAGAAGTTCTTCTCGAGGTACCAGCAAAGACTGTAATTCACCATACCTTCCATTACCTTGCAGAGGCAGAGTGTGAGAACGATGGGGCAATAGTTAGTGGGAATGGATCTGTCTTTGTTGGGCTTTGGGATGGGGATAATGAAGGCCTCTCTCCAAATGTTGGGGAAAGTTTGGGGGACCATAGGTGTTTAAATCTTGAGTAAGATGTTGAGAGAAGTCCTGGGAAGGTTTTTGAAGAGATTATAAAGGATGCCGTCGAGGCCTTGGGAAGAGAACCCAGATTTTTTTTTAAGGTGAAGGAAAGGTCGGAGAAGGTGAACGGAAGGTTGTAGTTTTCCGATTGTTAGACTGGAAGTTAAGAAAGTTTTTCTCAGCCTCGATTTTCAGGTTGCAAAAGGAGTGGGGAATTCCCCTCCTTCTTTACCCCTCAAAATAATCACATCCAACTTAATATTCAGCAGTAAAATGCCCCCTCATAAGGACTAAGATACAGATGACAAAACACTGAAAATATAAAAAGATGATTCTGTAGCATCAAAGAAAAGATCATGACAACCATTCATTTTTTTGCCTAGCCAGCAAGTGCCTTTTGACTTATAACTAGCTGCAGTGTGCAAGTTGGGAACACGTGGTTGATGTCAATAGCAAAATCCACATGGAAATTTCAGTCATAATTTTATAATGGGAACCTATCCCAATAAAAGTATTCATGAGAGTTGATATTTATTCATGAAATGGAATTCTTTAATACCACTCTGTGTATACATTAAAAGAATGCAACCTCACGTTTGTTATGATTTGCCTTTCAACTCAGCATTTTCAAAAATTCAGTGTGGTCAAAAATCTTGGTAGTTTCCTTCAATGGTGGCTTACATTGAAAAAAACAATCTATTTATTGTCATGCAATTGTCAGTGGATACAATTTGAGATAGTTACGATACAAAGAAAACAAGAGGTAATGAAAATCATTTTTAAGATCTCTTTATTTTGTAAGAAAATAGTACTTAAATCACAGAAAGCATTTCCTTATATGTACAGTACTTTTAAGCATTGGCGGCGCCCATATTTTAATGCTGGAGGAAAGAGGGGAGCAGCTTTCTATCACGGGTGGCAAAGGCCTATTGATTGGGCAAAATATAGCTCTGGGAGGAGTGGGGTGAAAAGCAATCCCCCCTCTAATAGTGGTGCCAATGCCTCTAAAGGCACTTTTCTTTTGAAATCCGAGGTTATTCCCACACACACACAGTCCAACACCTTCATCAATACCCAGTTTTGTAACTGACTTGATCATGATGCATTCTTCACATTAGCTTATACAAGAGCAGCTGGCATCGAACCACCATTCACTCCTCAGTTATTAATTCCTTGTCAATCCTCAAAGCATGTGATCCATAACAGGAATGCCAGAAGAAAACAAAAATATTTAACTACACATTAATCATGTTGAAAATCTTCACAAAATGACACAATTTTCGTCAAATTAAGTAATTAAACAACACAAATGCTGAATTTCTGGCAACTTCAGTTTTCAATATTAGGCCAATATATATTTTCAATATTTGATGACCATGGCACATACAGTTAAAAGGCCAGATTTGAGGAGAGACATGGCTGGCTGTAAAATATTCCAACCCTCCTTGTATGATATCTGTCTACAGACTTCAAATATGGGCATTCAGTGATGCACCCAACTGGAAGCCTGCCAATTTATATTATTTCTTATTAGGAAATGATGTTTCTATTAACTTGTTTTTGTTCTAATCACACATCTTTCCTACCAAATCACTTGAAGTGATACTTATACTTCAATCACTTGAAGTGATACTTATACTTCAATCACTTGAAGTGATACTTATACTTCAATCACTTGAAGTGATACTTATACTTCAATCACTTGAAGTGATACTTATACTTCAATCACTTGAAGTGATACTTATATTTCAATCACTTGAAGTGATACTTATACTTCAATCACTTGAAGTGATACTTATACTTCAATCACTTGAAGTGATACTTATACTTCAATCACTTGAAGTGATACTTATACTTCAATCACTTGAAGTGATACTTATATTTCAATCACTTGAAGTGATACTTATACTTCAATCACTTGAAGTGATACTTATACTTCAATCACTTGAAGTGATACTTATACTTCAATCACCTGAAGTGATACTTATACTTCAATCACTTGAAGTGATACTTATACTCCAATCACTTGAAGTGATACTTATACTTCAATCACTTGAAGTGATACTTATACTTCAATCACTTGAGTGATACTTATACTTCAATCACTTGAAGTGATACTTATACTTCAATCATTTGAAGTGATACTTATACTTCAATCATTTGAAGTGATACTTATACTTCAATCACTTGAAGTGATACTTATACTTCAATCACTTGAAGTGATACTTATACTTCAATCACTTGAAGTGATACTTATACTTCAATCACTTGAAGTGATACTTATACTTCAATCACTTAAAGTGATACTTATACTTCAATTACTTTAAGTGATACTCATACTTCAATAAATTGATAATAATATATATACATATTGCTAGTGCTTGCTTTGCTTTTTTCCTTCTTTCCATAATTCTTTTTTAGCTGATTTGTACAACTAAAAGAATGTAAGGCAATGTACTTACATCATTTAGTATTAAAACTATGGTGTATTCTCTACAGAGACAAAAGTTTCTAAATAATAATTAACTAGACAAAATGTGAAAAGCAAAGTTGAACACTACAGGAATGTGAGCATCAAATGCCAAAAATCTGGAACTTTGGCAACTCGCATGTACTTGGCAGTGCATATGTTTGAGGTGTTATACCCAGTGTAGGGCCCATGGTGAGAGCAAGGGAAATCTGCAGTTTGTTACCTGACATTTTTAACATATAAGATAATCAAGGGACAGACCTTTTATAGTAAGTTCCCCCAAAACCTTCACATATACTTTGACACTTAAATACAAACAAAATAATTTACATTTTGGACCTACACTTTGTTCATTTTCAGTCTAACACAGGTTTATATGAACCCTTGTAGTACCACCAGAAAGGAATGTGCTTTAATCCAATTTCAGTTTGGTAAGGAATAACTTTTAAGTAAAATTCAAGAAAGCAGTTTCTTTGGATAAACAAAATAATACATATATATACAGTCTCTTGAAACACAGAGAATGATTCAAAATTCACAATGCATGTCCTATCTCTAAAAAAAAAAAAAAATTAAGTATATGATTACATCTATGATATGAGAGAAAGTGCATCTGTAAAGATATTTCATAAAAATGTTTTTCAAACCCCTAGCTTTGCTGTTTCACAGGAGCATCTGCCCTGACCCTCCATGGGCCAGTACCACCCCTTAGGTGTCCACCGCACTCCTGGGGTCCGTCCTCCCCCTCATCAGAAAAAATATGAATTAGATTTATTCTTTTATTTTTTTTAGATTATTTTTTTTTTTGATTGTTTTTTTATCTAGATTTTTTTTTTTGATTATGTTTTTTTTCCAATTTTTTTTTTTAAAGATTTTTTTTTTTTTTTTAAACTTGAAAATCTTAATTAAATTAATAAATAAAATACCTTTTTACCTAATAATTCTTTTGCCAACTTACATCGGTGCGTGCCAGTGTGTGGTGACAGAGCACGATTAATTAATTGTTTTATGTTTCACAATTATTTTGCACATTTTTAATGGCCTAAACTTGACTTTTAGATTAAGTACCGTAATGTTAGAATTGTACTGTACGAAGTAGCCTAACCTAGTTGGGCGAAAATTTCTTAGTTGAGTATACGTTTTTGGTATCACGATATGTAGGGAGAAGCATATTTTATGTCGTGTAAAAAGAGATATCGCGATATGTCATGACAGCACTATCCAAGACAGTCATATTCTTAACCAGCAAATGGAGTGTTGAGTGTCATTCACCAGCTAATACAACCTTGAGGGTTTTCCACCAGCTGCTCCCATCTGTTTTTCTTCCAAGATGCTCTCAATTTCCTCCCCAGATGATGCACCAAGGACAAGACTTTTCACGAAATCTATAAAAGATCAATAAAGACTTTGTGTTGTATACTGATGATATCAGAGACAATTTACAAATTGTTTCAAAAAGTCATTATGAATATACCTAATGCATTGACGTCACAATCTGCAGTTACCATAATAGCGCCATCCCTCTGAGGACACGCTACATCTATACAATGTGTATGTTTATGTATGCATTACTAAAACTAAGCACACACGCATTTCAGTTTCAGGTGCGCACTGCGCGGAAACCGATATTTACGTGTAGAGTGCATAAGAGGATCCATCGGTGATGTCATGTGCATAAGTTCTATTCAAGAGATATTAAAATTTGTTGATTTGGCTGGTGAGTTGATTGGTTGTTTGTTTGAATTCACAGCACTTTGACATTACAAGTCATACTGCATGTGCCACTTGCTACCAACACACAAAACTAAGACGAATTCTGAATTTAAAATAAGTTCCACACAAAAGTAATTGATACAAATTGTACAGAATCCAAACTTCTCAATACTGCCAAAAGAGGGTAAAAAACTAAAATATTTTGTTTTTTACTTTCCTGGCATATCCAATGGTTTAAGGTTTGGTTTTTGATGTTTAACGGCACAGCGACAGTCAAGAGTCAAATGTGCCAAGAGCGTGTTAAAAACTAAGGTGCTTGAGTTAGGACAGAGAGGAAAGAGGGGTGGGATAGAGGGAAGGAGGGAGAGAAGGTGGATAAGGGAAAAAAGTTAAGGTAATAAAAGGAAGGTAATGCAGAGAAGGGAAGGAAAGGGAGGTTTAGATCAGGTGGAATAAATAGCTGTTGCAGATGGTTTTACACCACCAACGGTTTAAGCCACAAAATGTCAGAAAAAATATAATACAATACTTTAAATAAAGACTTTGAAGAATGTGAAGATATGACATCACAACTCGTCTGATTTCAGTACTTGATACACAAATGAGACTACTTCATTATGTCGTTTTTTAACAGAATTCTTTCTTCCCCATTTGTTCCTACTAATGTCCTGTTTCATATACAATTGACTTGCTCTATCACTGAACTAATTTGTTAAATTTGATACAATTCCCTTAAAAAACTTATTTTGGGTTCCTACTTACTATCTTCTAGTTCCTGATGCTCTTCAATCACCCTTGAATGATAACTAAAGGATGATCTGTCACTTTCAGGTTTGTAAGCACCACCAGAATGATCAGCCGACTCAAATTCTGTTCCAGGCATGTCCTCATCAAGCAACTGTCCCCAATCATCAGCTCTTGCAGGTGGCGCCTGCTGAAGGAATCGCACACGAGCCTGCCACTGATTTTCCCCATGAACATCTTGAAAACCTTCTGGCGGTCCTTGCAATTGTCGCTGCCTCAAATTTTCCACTTCATTGTCAGGGACGGGCGAGGCTTGTTGAAACAGCCCTGAGTTAGACATTGCAGCACCTTGGAGTTTGAGCAGATCTGAGGTGCTGTAGACAATGGATTCATCATCACTGTCATCTTCATCAACACTGGCGATGTTGCTTCCTTCGTCATCAGAGCTCTCCTCCTCCTCACCATAACCCTCATGCTCGTCATCAGCTTCTTGAACGCTGAATTTTACAGGCTTTTTTATCAACTGAGTTTTAACTAGCTGCAGGTTGTGCGGAATTGGAATTGCAAACTTCTCAAAGGCAAATGGATCGGTTGGAGTTGCGTCTCTTGATTCTGGCTCGTGAGCAACAACAGGAGGCTTTACAACTGCAGCTTGCTGTTGACACAAACAGAGAAAGAAACATCGGAAGTAAATATCTTGATACTGAATTAAGAAAACCGGAAAAAATCTGCACGGTGCGTGCATGCAACATACAACACTTTTTAATTCATGTTAAATTTTTAATGTACATGTACGAATGGGTGGACAGTTAAAAACCTAATGATTCTTGAAATTACTTTCCTAAATCTCACTCACTTAAATGATGAAAAGCACTATCCCTGCTGGAATTTGATTGATGATTTTGGTAAACACTGCACATTGCTGCACCACTTTGGATTTCTTTAAGAAAAAAAAAAACACTTTTGCCCTCTATAGACCTTTGCAAATCTGATTCTGCAATTTCCTAATAACTAATTGAAATAATGTCACATAGCCAAGATTCACGAGTCCATAATGGACCAAAACTAGAGGAATCTTGGCCGTCTGCACAATTTACGCCCGGGATGGGATCAAGCGTATGAAAAAATGTTTTCAAGCGCATGTATCATACGTGCGTTATACATAAAGGAAATACGCGCGAGTATTGCTGCTTACATTTTTTCCTCAAACCTGCACCTGATTGTTTGGGAAACAAAGGAAAAGTTCCAACAGCATTTGATTGGTCGAAGTACTAAAAAACTCACGTTTGGCTAAAGTCGGTTTAAAAAGGTCTATTCATCACAAAAAATTGTATGTTGATCTAAGATTTCAAAATAATGTGTAATTGTCAATTATAAACCAATGCTGGTTTTTACTCGATTTAAATAGATTTTAAAGCAATGCATTGGCTATGTTGCCATAACCAATTACCAGTGCAGTGTTTATTGAGTTTCAGGTGAATAAAGCCATGGAAGAGAGTGGCTGTTGATCCCTTTTTAAAATAAATTGCCTGCCAATGTGTAACTGTCAGTAATTCATGTCACTACTCATGACATATTTACCCCGCTAAGCGTAGCAGGGATATTTACAAGAGTTATTCTTACCTTTCATGCTATAAATATGCAATCTGGTCCATGCCCTGATTCTAACACACTTCTAACTGACCTTAAAAACGTAGTAACCAGCCCAGCTCTGACCTCCATAATACCTCTAATAACCCTCACTTAACATTCCACCGAGGCCTGAACGAGAGGGGAGGCGGGCCGGGACATTGAGGTAAGTATAACTCTCGTAAATATCCCCGCTATGCTTAGCAGGGTAAATTTACCTCAAGATATACCTTACCTTCCATGCTATAGAAATGGAAACAAATTGCAACCGAGGAATGGAAGGAAGGGAGTTCAGGCAGAAGCTCAATTTTCAAAAGGCTGGTCCTAAAACTCGCACTAGCTTAATCCCACTTAAAGGATTAGAATCCGTATCCTCTTCAGAACGAAAAACCTCTGAATAGAAGTTTACTAAAAGAAGTAAACCACTCCTAGTTACAGTCAAACCAAACATGTCACTACCCGTTAACAGTAACTGAGGCAAACTTTCCAGGAATCCGAGTAAGAAACTCGGAAAACCTGCCAATCGAAAGAGCATTTGGACACGATATAAACATCATAATATAGTCTTAAATAACGCAACAGAACTCACCGAGTTCGTCCACAAGACAGAACCGGCTAGTAAAACACAATAGGTAACAAAATGTGTGTTAGCTGAAATGAATTAAAGAATTCCCAGACTGGGGAATTCGTCAGCGCACAAATTCCCAAGAGCAAAAGTTAGCGGGGTAACATGAACTTCGTAAAGTAAGTCAAGCAAAATAACAAGGGAATAAAAGTAATATGCGTTTACCCAAACTGCTGCACAAATCATCCCGTGAAAGGGGCCATGCCTCGAACCTGAGTGCATACCCTGGCTGTTCCATGAATAGTGCCGGCTATTTTAAGAGATCCATCGAAGGAAAGTGTCATCACGACACAGTACGAGATCCCCGTAACAAAAAAGAAGTATATAAATGCAATGCCAAACATCAGCTGCGCACTTATAAAAGCAACTCCAAAGATGCCAGACAGGGCACCATACCCCTTTCTATGGTAAGTCCAGTGGCCACGAGTCAGTGATCGTCGACCCAACTGAAACGGCTCGGTGGATGGCTGCAAGGGCGATCCTAGAGCCTGTGACTAAAAGCCAAACAAAGTGCTATGGACTGTGATGCAGTTTGCCGGAGCCCGGAAAAGAAACAAAAGTCGTCCCTGACCAGAGGCTCGTACAGGAAGCCTGCAAAAGTTTAGAGTAGCTGAGGAAACCGCAGATGGCCGGACTAAGTGGGTGCTACCGGTCGTACATCGCCTTGCTTAGTACCCTCAGTATCAACGTGAAGGCGGAAAACGTAACTCACACAGTGAGTTCCTTTGAAAATAAATGCCTCGACTCCGAAAGCCGTGGGTCAGGAAAAAGGATGCAGAGAATCGATAGCTTGCAATCGTCCACGGACGTGGACTGACCAACGTCAGGGAGGCTGAAAAAATCCAGATCGCTCTGGTCACCTAAGGGAAGCACGCCCAACCTGTGGGAGTCTCACTGAGGCAAGACGAAAGATCCATGATCATGTTCTCTTAGCCCAAAAGGTGAGCGGCCTTAAGGCTGACTAAGTTTGTCCTGCACCGAGACGAGAGGAAGGATTCCAGAAACTCCTGGACTCTGCTCCTCTGTCTGAATAAGAGAGACCACAAAGGTGTAAAGTTGGCACGTATCTGAACTGCTTTGCTCAGCACTAGTGGCAAAAATGCCCTGGCATACTGCCTGTGAAAAAGGCCAAGTACTGAAAGGCGAAACACACAGGGATAAGTATTGTTGAGCAGGGAGAATCTTTCAGGCTGATAGCTCTGAAAAACTATTAAACTTAGGATTAACGTCTCCTCGCTATGTTAATCGGGTGTCCACCATAGATGCAAGACCTTGCTGGTGTGAGTCTAGGTTGGCTATGAGTAAAGCTCGTTTAAACTGTAATGATTTAAACCAATGAGTAAAACCTGGCTGGTCACAGAGACCTACGTGGTCGAAAAAGTAAAGACGACACAATGTTGTGGGTCTGACTGGTACTATTAACTCTGGTTAACAAATTAAAATGCAGGCCGTTAATGTAAGTCATATACTAAACGGGCTGCTAACCATGTAAGGCTTTGAGCTGCAAGACAGTTCATGGGCCGTAAGACCGCGGAGCCGTAAGCTGTTGGCGACGGCCTTGAAGAAAACTAGCACCGTACGCAAAACGTACAGTAACTAATCAGAACCCATTTGCCTGAGGTTAGTCAAAATGGTGTTATTAACATGCACCGTAAGCAATACAGGCCGTTAGGTAAAACAGGTCCTACCAACTGTGGTGGCTGCGACCTGACTGGTTAACAACCTAGTTAAGGTGTTTAACCCGTTACATACGTCGTGAACTATACGTCGTGTTAATGTTAGAAAGTTACAATCGTTCCGGAATTGTAAAGGTGTCTCATTAACTTACCCAGCATGCCATATGGGTCGTTAACGTAGATGTAGATGAAAAACCTTAATAGGTTATTGTCAAAGAAATTGACGTCCTGCGTATACTATATACGCCGCCAACTTGGAACAAGCTGTAGCAGTAGCGGAACCACGTAGCAGTTGGAACTGCTTAATGAAGTTGGTAATGTATAGCGTAAACTATATGTGCCGTTGCCTATAACAGCTACCCTGATCATGAGACTAGTCTATCACACGCCCACCTATGTCGAAAAACTAACTTACGTGGACTTACTTTTTGAAAAATGTACTTCTTTTTTTTTGAAAGGGGGCATTAACCCAATCACTGGGATTAAAAGATTCACCACGGAGTTATGAAGCTAGTGAATATGTAAGGTGACTACCGCCGTACTTAGTACGGGTCCCCGTTAAGTAACATAGAGCCGCATGGATCTACGAAACGTCAATGTGCTACATATGTACTATGAGCCGTCCACCCAGTCTGCCTCTGTTCACCACAGAGCAACAGCAATGAAGCTAGTGGCTACACGAGGGGGACTACTGCCGTATTCGGTACGGGTCACTAATGTAATAGCTATCAATAACAATGAACCTACTGGATTTACGACAGCGTTAACGTACTACTAGAGCTGAGCTGTGACCGTTTAGCGTGTACACGCTAGCAAATCCTTGTAAATGTTTACTAAATACTTCATTGCGAGTAATCGTTTTTCATAGTCAGTCTTGCTGTTGAAAATCAATATGATCATTTATGATTCAAATCACACACATATTCGGCTGACAAAACTCCAATCAATGACTTTTTACAAACTGTAAACCGGATTAGCATAATCCTTTTTAAATGTGAGAATCACAAATGCGCAGTAATTACCTATGAATGGGGATATTAGGCACTTTGATTTCGCCGAAATCTGAGTGGGCTAACTTGTAAAATGCACCGCAAATGTGCAGCAGTAAACGGTGAAAATAACAATAGGCCTAACGTTAGGCCATAATTACTAAGGCTTTAAATCCCACGCAATCAAGGCCCCTTTTACAAGCTGTTAAATCGACCAACAAACAGTCAAAATACTTAAATCGTGACAATCAGTACATTTACATGTAAATATTACCTGATGAGTCAAATAAATTTTGCAAGAAAGAAAAAAATATTGCAAAATAAACATTAAAAGGTTTTGACAGAACTGAAATTCTAGGTGCTTCGCAAAAGATGGCGGCCATTTTTCTCTCGAGAGGACTGATATTTCAAACCTTACGTGGTGTAGTTTTGAAATGTTTTACGGCGCGGTATCATAGGCCTAGTATGCAAGATTTTCACAGTGGAACTTAGAAAGCCGTAGCGAGTACGGCAAAACAAATTGCGCGATGTTGAGTTTAAATGACATTGAAAGGAAGTTATCTGTTCTTTCTAAACTGAAATTCCATGCATATTTTCCATAAAAATGATGATTTATACTGTAGAAGTAAACTTTTTACGATTTGGAAAGCAAACCTTGTGCGTCTATTTAGGCAATGGAGTCAATACTTTTGCCGTAACTGGTTTCAAGGGTTTTTTACTGCACATCATAAATTTGGAGCAATTTTGGTGTATTTCTGAAAATTACGGTACTAAACGCGTGTAAACGATACACGCTCGCTTTTTTTGGCATGTACACATTTACTAAAATCCCTAAATGTTCACAGCTCTACGTACTACATAAGTATATGAGTCATTACCTAAGTGTACTTTTATTCACCATCGAGCCGCGGAGTAAGTGGCTACGTGTGGGAGAATAAAGTCGTACTCGGTATGCGTCCCTGTTGGAATAGCTAAAAATACACTGGCGCCATTGGAATACAGTAGAATTCCACGTGCTACGAAAGCTGTAAGAGCTGTAAACTCTTGTTTGTTTGTTTCACTACGGAGCTGGTGGCCATGTGTGGGGGACAACCGCCGTACTCAGTACGTTTCCCGGTAAGAATAACGGCCGTGGAAGTCTGTAGCACATGGCTTTTGGCCGCTTTATCACGTAGCTGTGCTGCTGCCGGGTACACTTCCGGGTTTACCGTACTTTGTACGTTATCCCGTGTAGGGTCTGTGGGGCGGTAACAGCCCAATCACAGGAGCCGTGTGAAGTTTAGCTACGATACCGTATGGACCCATACGGGTCCGTTACGAGGTCCACATGGACATAAACAGGGCTGTCCAACGGAACAGTGCAATGGACCCGTAAACTTTGTTACGGGTTCATATGGACCTGTACGGGGCCGTCGAACGGACCTGTATAGCCGTATCACAGACCTGTGCGGGGCCGTACGGAGCCGATCACTGGAGCGGTATGAACCCGTAGGAGTAATATAATGGCTCAACTCTGCAGGCTGAAAGATTACTTAGCGGATCAAAATAGCGTCGAGCTGTGGGTCGTGGCGAAAGTAGAAAACTCTGACTGAAAGACCATAATAATTTTCATTTATAACCGCCTCTTTGCGTCTGATAAATACAAATATATAAAATGTATATGTATAATATATATACATATATATAAATATATATATATTTATATATATATATATATATATATATATATATATATATATATATATATATATATGTATATATATATATATATATATATATATATATATATATATATATATATATATATATATATATATATATATATATATATATATATATATATATATATATATCGCCTCTTAGCGTCTGATAAATACAAATATATAAAATGTATATGTATACATATATATATATATATATATATATATATATACATACATACATACATACATACATACATACATACATACATACATACATACATACATACATACATACATACATATATATATATAAATATATTAATATATATATATACTTACACCAAAACTCCACTGCAGGGGGTACCTATGACCCTTACGTGGGCAAAATGGGACTGCGGAAGATGTCAAACATAATAAGGCAAGCCACAGCAACTTTGTACACCATAAAAATAAACAGAATATTTCTTATCTGAGAAAAAAATTTAAATCCCAAGAAAAAGCAGGAAACGTAAAAACTTTAAAAACGCAGGGGTGATGTGAAAAACACGAACCACTGTGAACTTGGTGTCTGTGGAGATAAAAAGAAACACTTATATCTCCTGAAAGGAGGACGCCAGGGAGACCTAAACATGGTCTCTCCAGCACCCCATAAATTGAAGTCAAAAATAAAAAACTTTGTCTTAACTATAAGCAGGAAAAATGAAGTCAAGAAATGCAATGTAACGTAAGAGAATATATAGGCTCTCTTGTACTAACTGTAGCTCCTTGGAGCTGAAAAAAGCCAACTCCCTGCTTACCCTGTGAATACAACGACCTCTTGTGCATGGGCCAACATTGAACAGAGAAGTTAGCCTAATGCATACGAGAACCTGTACTGAAGATATCCTAACATGTTAATACAATGTATAGTATAACGCTAGGCTATCCTCGTGGTAGGGCGGGGCCTTAAGTGAAAAACACTCAAACCCAAGGGAAAGGGGTCCTTTAAACAGGCATACTAAGTGCTCTAGGGACAAAAATACCCGCCTCAAGAGTGGGACTCTCTCGAACTAGCCGCCCGCTTTGTACGGATGGAAGTAAAAACACTTCAACCTAAGTGTAAGCTAAATGGTAAAATCCTGCGAGTCAAATCGAAGAATTCCTGTGTCACGTGGCTATCTTGTATTACCTCAGAAAAGTCCTAAAGGTAACAGCAAAGGTGAAACTGCATAAAAACCTGTGGTGGAGCTGCAGAAGAGAAAATTGTAAGAAAAGGGATGAAAATTTAAGCAAAAATTTTCAGACCAGTTCCAGCAATGTTGTGATAACAGCGCTGAAAATAAGTGAGGGTTATTAGAGGTATTATGGAGGTCAGGGCTGGTTACTACGTTTTTAAGGTTGGTTAGAAGTGTGTTAGAATCAGGTCATGTGAACAGATTGCATATTTATGGCATGAAAGGTAAGGTATAACTTGAAGTAAGTAGGTGAATACAAGCTAAAAATAAGAAAATCATGGAAACCTTAAATAAATCACCTCAGAGAAAAACAAAAACAAATTCTGCAAATTATAGAAAAAGGCTCACTCCTGATGAAAACCAATTCATACTGCATTAAATTAAAAAAAAACAGTTAAAGAATGGTACCAAAACAACAGGGAATTAGTTTTGATTTAAGTTTTATTTACCTCAGAATCATTTCAGCCCTCTGGATTTTACATAAACTAAGAAAATAACAATAAATGAAAGTAATACTTGACCAATCATTTTACTACTCACTTGGAGATAAGGCATTGGATGCTGATAAGATGATTGCCCTTGGAGCAGATGCTGCGTTTGTGGATTGCGAACTAGTTGCTGTGTTTGCGGGTTACTGTGTAGGTGTAGTTGAGACTGCGTTTGTGGGCTACTGGGTAGGTGTTGTCGTGGCTGCAACTGTTGTTGTTGAGCTTGTGGATTGCGGACTGGTTGCTCACGCTGTGTTTGTGGGTAAGACGGTGATTGCTGTTGCTGCCTCTCTGGAATCAGAGGGGCACTGTTTGCAATACAAATTAAATAAACATAGAGCTGTTGCGCCGAGAGCCACAAGTCTGGTTCTTGCCGCACCATTTCAGCGATAGAGTTAAAAGCAGTTGAAAATAATGCGCCATCTTCGTTTTTTCCGGAGTGCATGATGTGCATTTCGGGAAGAAATTGAATACTGTCTGGAAAGACTGGAATGCTGAACGTTGATTTGTCACTCAGAATGCATGTGACACACATCGACTCTATCCTTGGGCTCCTACAAAGAAGAAAAACATACATGTACTAATTGAAAGCAAAACTTTGTACTTTGTATTAAGGGTCGTATAGATTGCAACAATATATCAAGCAATTCAAATTTCTTCTTCAACCACGATAAAACCATAAATTTAATCAAAATCCGACAAGGAAGTCTCCATACGTGTTCTTTTTTACGCTTTAGGTCTTAATATATACATTTCATGCAAATGTGTTAAGTTACATACAGTAATCCATTAAATATTCTTATATTCTCTGCCAGAGGAGAGCAGATTCTCACACAGATATTTGTTTTGTTTTGTACATGATCTTCCTTTACAGGAACTCGGCAAGACTACTATATAGAGCATAGACGCCAAGCTGTATAGCCTGCATAGCAGATGCTAGTCTCGTGCAACCAGGACGGAAGTGGATGACCACCGGTTTCACTCTATTCTTTTCGAGTAGTGTTTAGAGAACCAAGCTGTATAGCCTGCATAGCAGATGCTAGTCTCGAACCGGATTTTACATTGCAACCAGGACGGAAGTGGATGACCACCGAGTTTCACTCTATTCTGGATTTTTCAAATTTGGAAATTCAGGCAAAATTTGAAGATTGTCAGTGTTTAGAGAACCAGGTAGGGTGTGACTGTCCTACCATCTGTTAAAAAACCAACCTTTTTTGGGGGGAGGAGGGGTGGGGTGAGGGCTAATAAAAGTATAATAAGTTATACATGCTTAACGTCCCCTCTGAAGAATGGCAAGCGCCATTCAACCATTGCCACTTCTCTCAACAGCTGAATGAGGAGCAGGAGCTGCAAGCAACGTACTTCCGCTTTGATGATTGGCGTATCTGTCTGCATAGCTGTGAAAAAACTGGTAAGACCTGTCCAAGGCTTGAACTGGGTAGAACCTCCAGCATCTCAGTCGTGTGCTCTACCAAGTGAGCTACCAGACTCCTATATGCTTAATCTTTCACAGTAGCAAAACGGGAAAAAATTATCCAAAAAGAAGTTCAAAGATTCAAAGAATGATTGTGAGCCCTCTATGTATCTACGTTAATGGATGATTTAAACAATTGATTGTTGGAGTGAAGACAAGCATGGGTAAAAGTGTGCAAAAGATTAAATTGAGCGTATGGACAGGGTGCTGTGGAAAACGTCAGCCAAACCAGTCACCAAACAATGTTCAGGCCCCAAAATTTATTCAAAAAGGGGCAGGGTGCTAGACTTGTTGAGGGGCACATTAATGCAAGCGCGAAGCGCTGCGTCTTTTCAGCATGGAGTCCAAGGGCTCAATCCTATGGTGAAGAAGCTCTGGGATTTTGGCAATAATCATACTGTACCTCAGAATGAAACTATTCTGATTAATGAGGACCAGTCATTAGCCAAACAGGACAATTGCTTACTAAGCTATCAATCTGTGTTCTGTATCCATATAAGGTATTTATGAGGTTAATTAAGATTATTAAGTTTTAAAATAAAATACAAATCCTAATTTTTCTTTTTTTCTCATGAGGGGCAGGGCGGATCCCCAGGAGGAAGGGCAGACCCCCAGGAGGAAGGGCAGACCCCCAGGGGAGCAAGGAAGGCCCATAGAGGGGCCCTGCCCCTTTGTAGGCCCGCCCTGCCCCTCTGTGGGCCCGCCCTGTAAAACAGCAAAGCTAGGGGGCTGATGCTGCATGCTGTGACGGGTCTCCAACAACATAAGTGATAGGGGGTGCCATTTTTTTCGTGGGTACCCATCATGCAGGAATCATCATACTTTTCAAGTCCTTCAATAACCACCACAAAATTTAATAATCTAAATTTTCAAATTACCCATCAGGTTGAAAAACCTTATCCAAAATAAACAACTGTGGTTCGAAAGTGCTTAATAGATGTAGAAATTAAAGTATCTGGGTCCGTTTACAGCTGGTAAAACAATTCTAACAGGTCTTAGCCTACAGTAATAGTCAGTGAGATTGAGGCCTTATGTTGTGTTGTTGTTCTGGCCGCTCGTATCTTTTGTAAGTGAAATTTTGTTAACAATTTATTCACTCTTTCGGACAAATCTCAACATTTAAAAGGCTTACGTTTATGGGAATTAAATCGTTCCGCTTATGATGATTTTTTTAACTTTAACAATTCTTATGGATATCAATGAGTTTCAAACAAAGGAACCATAAGGCAGGTCTCAAGTAATACCTGTGGACCCATAGTACTACACACACAGGCCTATTCTACATTAACTTGATTATCCACTTCTCTGAAACTGAAAGCATTATCCTAAAATTTCAAGGACTGTTTTACTGGGAATATAACATTTCTTAGTGTCCTTAATGTTTAAACAAAGGTTTCAAAAGCAATTATTTTATGACAAGTTTCACACCAGTGAAGATTTCAATCTAAATTAAGAATTCATATTCAACTTTTGCATAGTTAAATATTTTGAAATTTCTAAGCATCTAAAACAATCAAAATGGCACTTTACTTGCTTTAAAGAAAGATAAAGTCTGAATATATAAATATCCTCTAACTATGCACCTAAACTGTCATTTTTTCTGAGCAAATTTAATCATTTTGAGAATTAAGCTACTTTCTGTTTCTCCCAATCCAATCATATACAGAACCTTGTGTAGAAACACTGCGTTAATAATACCAGGCATGTCAACAAGTCCAAAGGGCATACTCATTCTGTGCTTAACAATACATAAAAAAATTCTGCGGAGTCAGCACAAACACAATATTTGACAAACATATAAATAAATGTACACGCCCCTCACACATATCAAGCCAGAAGTTTCGATTTAGAAATACAGTACTTACTTTATTTGTGGGACATATCCTTCCATGTTGATTAAAACAGCAGTCAATCACCGGAAAATATAACTTCAACTTGTGAATCTGACTTGATGCTTTCGACCTTCAAGACAAAAAGAAACCAGTAAGAAAAAAAGAAGCAAAACAATTATTCTCAAATTCAAATTACTATACGTCTTAATCCATCAATACAACAATTCCATTAAGTGACTTGGTAATAAATCCTGAATTTGTAGAGTTTTCTTGCTAACACTAAACAAAGGTTTACAGTAGTTAGTGGTCAATCATGTTCATTTTTACTGTTATAGCACACAACGATTAAAGCATAAAAAATCTTATGAAAAAAATCTATCACGTTTGAGACAAGCAGTGAGTGACATCACACATGCGTGTTCCAAATCTGTGAATATTTTACAGAAACATTCTTTTAATATTTTGTGACTTATTAAAGAGGGAGGCTTGTCTCAGTCGTACATCGTTGGTCTCTGTAAAATTGGGGGATGCAGAGCTTTTATGTCACTTCTGGTTCTGAAACACAAGATCAGTCTGTTTGTACATGTGTGTGCATATCCCGGTGGGTCTGCACCCAGTGAGTTCACAATTGGTTATCAAAGACCGAGGCCGTCTTAATATAATGTCCAGCACTCGATGCTTTCGGGACATTAAACCTTGCTATGCTATGCTATACCTAATGTTGTGTGTGTGAAGATTCAATCGTAGTCCACAACGTTATAACGATCTACAGTACGGGGAACTTGTTTTTTCTAAGTATTTGTTAAAAAGAAAAAGTTAAAGTGAAAGAGAGAGTAAGATTGTAGACACCAAATGGAAATTACAATGCGCGAAAAAAGAAAAAGCAAAATTCAAGAAAAATGGTTCTGGCGGGAACTGTTGGTTCAAAAAAAATATATAAAGCCCATCACCTTACCAACTGGGCTATATTATCAAGCATTGTTCAAACTTGAAGTTTTAATATATAACCATAAAATAAGGGCCAATGAATTGTGCAACAATTGGTTGAATTTGAAATCTCAACTAAGGAAACAATTTGATTCGAGTTCTAAAAATTGCGTTCATATGATGATTTTGCCTCTTTAAACCATTTGATATATCAGCAGAGTACTAAGACAGTCTTAGTGACAAAACTGTAACTTACCATCCAAAGAAATCTTCACTAAAAACTTTTTCAATGAGCAAAATAGATCAATTTAAAACTTTTCAATCAAATACATCCACAAAAGAATTGCCTTTATGCTTAAAAGTAAACAATCTACACCAGTTCTGAATCTGAATCGGTTAAGTCGGCAAAAATCCTTCAAGAGGACATGAACGCCAACCGAGCGTAAAAAGTATAAGCAAAAAATAATATAAAAAAAACTAGTTAGCAATACAGGTGTTAGTAAGTTTAGCTTTGAAACAGTTGAGACTTAGTGCATGAACAATGTCTGACGGTAAAGCATTCCAATCCTTTAGTGTGTGAGGGAAGAAAGAGTGTTTGTATACATTCTTTTTAGCATAGGGAACCTGGAAATTAAGGTCATGATTATTTCTTGTATTAGTTCTGACGGTGGGGATAAGTTCATCTTTATTGATGGCGACAAGATTGTTATTGATTTTATATAGCATATGTAGCCGGGTGTTGTATCTTCTTGTTTTAAGCAGGGGCCAATCTAATTTATAAAGCATGTTTTTTACACTAGATTTATAAGAGTAGTCTGCCATACAGAACCTGGCTGCTCTCCTTTGAATAGATTCAAGTTTATCCACATCGCACTGGTGATGGGGGTCCCAGACTGCAGATGCGTACTCAAGTACTGGCCTGACTAGAGCTTTATAAGCAGTGGATTTAACGTCGGTGGGACAGTTTTTAAAGCAAACTTGTGACATCTATAACTGTTTATCTTTTTTAATTAAAAGTTCTGTATATTTCTTTGTCGTCCTATCACCCCCGTCTGGCGAGCTATCACCCTCGTCTGGCGAGCTATCACCCCCGTCTGGCGAGCTATCACCCCCGTCTGGCGAGCAGTCACGCCCGTCTGGCGAGCTGTCACGCCCGTCTGGCGAGCTGTCACGCCCGTCTGCCGAGCTGTCACCCCCGTCTGGCGAGCTATCACCCCCGTCTGGCGAGCTATCACCCCCGTCTGGCGAGCTATCACCCCCGTCTGGCGAGCTATCACCCCCGTCTGGCGAGCAATCACGCCCGTCTGGCGAGCTATCACGCCCGTCTGGCGAGCCATCACGCCCGTCTGGCGAGCCATCACGCCCGTCTGGCGAGCCATCACCCCCGTCTGGCGAGCTATCACGCCCGTCTGGCGAGCTATCACGCCCGTCTGGCAAGCTATCACGCCCGTCTGGCTGCGTAACTCAATGGGGATATTTTTCCAATTTTTTGATCATAAAACTGGCCATAATTTCATTAATTTTTCAAATCCATCCAATATTTTTATGTTATTACATTATATGTACATAGTGCAATATGTTAAAATAGGAGAAGGGGTTACACACGGTCCCTGGCCCGTGAGGGGCGCCAAAAGTAGCAACCTATTTGCGTGCTTTAAAACAGATTTCTTTTCTCCTCATCGTATTAGGCCTATGTGATTTAAACTTTTTCTCGCACTGGTGACTTGTTGTCGCTCGAGGAAGATCGTAAGCGCGAATATCTGAAAACTAACACTCGCCAGCGTAATCTGGCCTGAGCTGTGCCATAAAGTTGTCTACGCCCATCGCGAGTCAGATGAACCAAGTTGTCAAGGAAAACGATTAGCTCTGAAAATCGTTCACTTTCATTCTTTTTTGTTGTATATAAGGAGATAAAAATGTATTTATTACGTTTACAATATTATTGTCATCAAATTGGTAGCTCATCACTACTATTTTTAATGATTTGCCATCATAATTTGTAAAAGTGTTGGTCGTATGACACTGGTCAAAATCAAAATCCCAATGGAAGTTTGTGTTAGGTTGTCTCACTCAGTATTGCAAGTAGTGTGTAGCATGTAGGGCATACTAAGTCAGTGAGTGAGATGTTTAACTCACAAGGCTAAGTCTGTCTAGCCTAGACAAATTTTTAACACACACACACACTAACGTTAGGGACCGGTTAATACGCCATAGGCCTAACGTTACAAAGACTCAGGCCTGGCTCTTGTGCCAAGAGTAACCTTAAAATTATGATTTATACTCACGATTTTCCGCTTTAATGCCTAATGGATAGTTCAATTTTGTCTAAAAAAGGAATAATGTTTTTCTGACACCTGTCTCAAGTGCTGCGCTTATCTTTTCTTCAGGCTTTAGTCACGTCTAGTCCAGCTCCGGCATTGTTCACTGACAAAAGATAACACATGCGCGCGCATGTTTACGTCATTGCATCACGGTTTATTTTCTGCACTCTAGCAGCTAAGGTCTAGCTGTCAGGGAATCAAAATATACACAAAGTTTGAAGAATTCTATTTTATACTATCATAGATTGATTGAATGAATATATTTATTCATTGTGAGATCATGTCTACATGCACAAATATACATAATGATGTTATAAAATAAAAAAATAACAGACAAGAAATTAAAAAAGATAAGAAGTAACCACTAGCAAGGAGCTTCTACACATGGAGATCTGACGATCGTAAAACCTAGCCTCCGGCAAAGAAAAACTGACAAAACCCCCCTCCGTGACTCTAACTTAATCCTCTGCAGATTCACTCAACACCCACATCCCATGGGCCCCATAAAAGTCCCTTTGAAGCAATGTGTTTAGCCGCTGAGAGCGCTAGAGCAAGCGAGCAAATGACGTCATTACTATACTCTGGTCATTTTGCAAGTGACCTGGCCATGGGTTATACGGCTGCGCAGTATGTCATTTGCCGTTGCTTTTCAATGGAAGTGATGTGCAGTTGTAGAGGAAGTCGCTACAAAAGTACTGGAAAAAACCCGAAATCAATCGCATTTTTTGACGGTAAGTTATCTTAGTATTATTGGTGACATTTATGGTTGCTAATTTAAGCAATTTTGGGAAAATAGCTTACCTAAATTGTGTTTTTTTGGTTATTTCCTGCAAGTTCCTGCGAATGACGCTAGGTCAAGCTTGTTTGTTTACCTTTCTATACGCACTTTTGACAGTGCCTATATGTGTGCAATGTAGAAGCTCCTTGCCACTAGCAAACAAAATGATCTGCGCAATGAAAAGAAAAACACTTAAAGTTTAACCCAACTTGGGGAGAAACTTTTTTTGATATTGGTTCTGAACATAAGTGAAATAAAAGAGAATTCACTGAAACAGGATAAACAAAAACAAAAAACCAGTAAAACATGCATGAAAAATTAGAAATAGAATAAAATTCAAGAGGGGAAGAGTAAGTAAGGTATAATTAAAACAGGCATTAAAAATGCAAAACTTAATAAAAATGTAAACTTGATAAAGCGCCGGTATCCGCCAAAAGGCGCTCATGGCGCTTTGCAAAAAACAAGCCAGTAAAGCAGTTCAAACTCATTTCAGGCTTGAATGAACATAACAGTACAACATTAACAAGAAAGTTTTTTGAAAAGGAAGAATGGAGCATAGATATGGAAATGGACGTCATAAGATCAAAAAATAAAAATAAATAAATAAACAGTGAAAAACCGAGCTGAATTTAAAAACAGACCTTAAACCTGACGATTGACTAAAATGGCAAAAACCAAAACTAATATTCTGATAATAGAACAGTTTGGGATGGTTAAATATTATAATCAGCATTTTCTTCGTTCAGAAGTGGCGGAACGTCATTGAATGTGGCATGGGGGGCTGATCCAGTGACCGAAAATTTAAAAAGCAAAAAAAAAAGAAAAGAGGGAGGGGGGGGAGTTGCATAAGTCATTGCGAAGTCGTGCATTTTTTAGATTTGTTTTGACCTGGTTATTTTTCTTTCAAAGTTCATGTAATACTTTAATTCTCTTTTTGTTTTAATATATTTTTTTGGTATTTATGGTGGAGGGGGGGGGGGGCTAATCTCCCTTGTCCCCCTCTGGATGCTAATCTCCTTTGGCCCCCCTCTGGCTACGCCAATGGAATGTGGGCCCGGCCACTGAACTTGAGGGGAACTTTTTGACTGCAAATGTACGACAGCACCGTCAGTAGCTTTAGGGGCAATTATCAGCCCCCATCCCCCCCTCCCCACCAGCCAACGAAAAAATATATTAATACAATTACTTGCGATCTTTTTTTCTTTTCTTTTCAGTATTCTGAAAAATATACTCGGTGTATCTGTATTCTACCCCTAATATACAATCAGTATTCTACCCCTAATTCACAAACATTCTTAAGCGAGTCACGGTCAGATAGGGCCCCAATTAGTTTTTCTTTTCTTTTCCGGACCCCAAATTAAAGGTGTCCCGCTATAAAAATTTGGGTTGCTTGCACATGTGCTACTTCCTTCAATCTGTCAATTAAAAGGTCAGTTATAACTGTATCAAAAAGGGACTTTTCTGAAGGAAAATCTAAGTTTCATCTGGAACACTTTTTAAATTTTTTAAAGAAGGTGTGGGTTGGGACACGTCAGTCTACGACATTGTCAGTTTTTTCCTGCATGGGTCCAATTTCAAAGATTGTCCTATTCTAACGAATTTTTACTAATTATAATCAGAGAAAATCAATTTTAAGACCATTTGCATTCAGGAATAACTGAATAACAAGAAATGTAAACATGACATATGTACAATATACTGATATCAGGACTGAGATATACGCAAATATAACACAAATATCAGGTATAAAGAACATTTTGTGAAGATACTTAAATATCTTCATTCATGTTCATCCATCATGGCTGTGTAATGATTATTAAGTGTGAGTATTAGGAAGACTGATACCACCAAAATGCGGCATGGGGAGGGTGGAAACATCGGGGAGGGTGGAAACATCGGGGAGGGTGAAAATATCGGGAAGGGTGGAAACATCGGGGAGGGTGGAAACATCGGGAGGGTAAAACATCGGGGTGGTAAAACATCGGGGAGGGTGGAAACATAAAAACATCGGGGAGGGTAAAAACATCGGGGAGGGTGGGGTGGAAACATCGGGGAGGGTGGAAACATCGGGGAGGGTAAAAACATCGGGGAGGGTGGGGGAGGGTGGAAACATCGGGGAGGGTGGAAACATCGGGAGGGTGGAAACATCGGGGAGGGTGGAAACATCGGGGAGGGTAAAAACATCGGGGAGGGTGGAAACATCGGGGAGGGTGGAAACATCGGGGATGGTGGAAACATCGAGGAGGGTGGAAACATCGGGGAGGGTGGAAACATCGGGGAGGGTGGAAACATCGGGGAGGGTGGAAACATCGGTGAGGGTGGAAACAATTGGAGGGAGAAAGGCCACTAATAAAAACTTTGGGGAGACACGTTGGTATTTAAAAGCACTGAAATACGAGCGGCTAGGTTACGTAATCAACAATGGACAAAACACAATGTAGAAGCGGGGGGCTCAGGGGGACTGAGCCCCCTAGATTTGTTTGAGGGAGTCAGCCTCAGCTTGTTATATTTAATAATCGCACATTGGCAGCAGATAACGCAACTTTGCATGTCGATAACTTTAAACATTGGAGAGAAGATCACAATTTAGCTCTACACTACTGAGTGAAGCCAATGACCTCGCTCAACTCCCCCAGCCCGATTAACAGAAAATATATCAATGTGGTTTTTACACCGATTTGTTACTTTAAAAGTCCTTTATAACAGATCTGAAACTGAAAATTCCTGGAAAATTTCTTTAAAAGGGACAATGGTATGTACGTACAGTTGCATGGCTAAGTATCAGAAAGAAAACAGTTGTTTGCGTTGAAAAGTAAAAGACAAATTCAACGGCCCGGGGATTTTATATGGAAACTTAATTTCCTGCCCCCGATAAAGGGATGACAAAACTGATTTAAGGTAAATTCCTTTATTGTGGTCTAGTGCGGCGATTCTTAATAGGCGCCGCGCGAGCCAAATCTGGCCTGCCAGACAATCCAATCTGGCCCGCGAACAATAGTCGTTAGATAAAGCAATACAGTGCATTGCATGTAAGATCAATCCGAATGAGATCGGTAAAGATCGCAAACTACTCGCTTATTTATTTTTATTTTTTTCTAAGCAGATTAGCTCACTAAAGCATCGCGGCTTATCACATAAAATCTTATCTTTAATTCCGCTATAAATTGGGCTCGCGGCTTGCCAAAGGAAAGTGGATAAGAGAACCGCCGACATCTGACGTACATCCTTCTAATCGCGAACGTTCTCAACTTCTTTGGATTTTGTTTGTCACATGACGCTGGTTTTCCCATGCGATTGGCCCACGGCCTGAAGCTGTTGTGAAATGATGGCCCTTGGAAAATTTTTTATTAAGACCCTTGGTTTATTCAGAAAAATTGCTTAAATTTAATCAACAGAAAATTCCCGTGATTTTAAGAAACAAATTGGTGTAAAAATCATGTTGATATCATATTCCATTTTGAAGTTATTACATTTGACAGATTTTACAAGTGATGAAAAGTGACCTCGCTGTGAAAAGTGTAATGTCGTATACTGCAGATACAAGAACATATTTTTTTGAAAATATATTGCCTCTTTCTCATTTATTGGAAACATATTTTGTTTAATCATTGGGGTATAACATGCATGCACTAAGAGCATACTTGTTCTATCTGTTCATGTACCTTATAAAATAACACATAACAAGATAACGAGCTAAGACGGGATATACACTCCATAAAAAAGCCCAAAGTAACACCGCCATAACACAAACAAAAATAAAAGACGCCTCGAGTTATTAAAGAACTTATCAATGTTGACTTTAAAATTGTGAACAGAATTGAAGCTAACCACCCACTCATACCATGGAGCTATTAAGTCAGTTAATAGCTCCATGCTCATACAAACCACTCCAATCATTAACAACTCTTTGCGAAAAGCTAAAACGTCGTATATCTATCCATGAGAACTCTTTGGTCAACTTCAAACCGTTATCACATGTCACATGAGTATTAGCTGAAACATGCAAGAAATAATAAGGAAGTCAAAATATCGGAAATAAGTCTAGTGGCTCTTCGCTGAATTCCTGCTCCAAAATGAACTTATCCTTCTCATGGAAGGGACTCCAAGTCAGAATAGCACCCTCAAGTGAGGCCTAACTAACTGATTGAACATATTAAGAACAAACTCTCTACCAAGAAAACAAAATTATGATCTAATTAAAAGAAAATGTATATTATGTTTTAAAGAATCCATCAAATTTTGATTGGATATGCAATTATGACATCACATTGTACATAACAAGGTCATTTTTCAACACATTAGTGAAATAGCTATAACTCCTAAACGAAAAGAGATATCTACTTGAGTTTTTTTACCAATTTGTTTCTATAGTTGTCCTCTATCATATATCATAAATACAAAAATTAAAATTTACTCGAATATTCCTTTTTATTTTTAGCATTCAGCGAATGCAAGTTAAATGTATTTGTGGACAGGTGGTTCAAGAATGCAAGTGTCAGGTGCGCCGAACTCTCTTCCTTTACTGTCGAAAATCAATCCGAGGGGCATACAGTCAGACAGTCGGTCCCAGGAATCACATTTGGCTAAAAAACATTTGCTTCAAAATTGAAGATTTTTTGTAAAGAATTAAGATTTCACGGTCCAAAATTGACAAGAATCTGCCACGGAGAGACTTCACTAGCTGAGTACACCACAAAATATGGATTATTTTCACCTTTGTCTAGCGCCCCTTAAAAAAATTCCTGTACATGTACACCATGGGAAATTTCAGGCCTAATAAACCCCGAAAACAACAATTATGTAATTGTGTCGTAATTTTCACATAATTAGAACGTTTAAGGTTCGATTACACTTGATTTTATATCAATTATGTATATTCTGACAACAGCAGTTAGGGCCTACTTCTAGGTTTGCAAAAGACCCTTTGCCATCTAAAATGTGGCTTTGTATAAAATAAAATATTCCGCATAGCTGTATTATTTATAAGTTTGTATGCATTTTAACCAATGGCTTAGCTAGGTCTCGACGAGCCCGAGGCGAGTGAGGCCCTGCGGGCTCCTATGGTATATGCGTATAATGGTATATTATTTTTACGGGCCCCCTTATATGGCACGGGCCGGGCGGATACCCTGGCTGCCCCCTTTAGTTACGCCACTGATATGAACATGAATTTTAGCAGCGTTTAATTTCAAAAGGCATACACCGCCGTACGTACATGCAGTAGTATAGGGACTATAGGGCCCACTTTCATCCATGTCAGAATCCCACGTCGCCCGCAACTCTGCCTAAGGCTGCAAGGACTGTGTACCAAAAAAAGCGGGCTTCATAAATTAATCATTAACAAGAATCAGGAATTGTTCACCTGTTCACGGCATGTATCTTTTTAATTTTTTAAGAACATTCAATTTTAATCTTATCGAAAAGCCCATGCATTTCATTTTTTGCTCGGGGTCATACAATTAACCCTCTGTTATTGGGCGTGCAACATTGGAAAGTGTTTATATAATCACGAAAACTATAATCATAAATTTTCGCGTTGGTTTTGCGCATGCAACTGTTTAATTTCAATGAACCCCAATCCATTTCCCGAGCCCACATATTCTCGATGGCCTTGAGTGTGTACATATTCTTCCCACCCTATCATGGGCGGCTCGTCATATGGACAAGAGGCCTGGGTGCACTCCCCCTTCCTAAAGATTTAGAAATCGTTTATGTAAAAAAATAAAAGAAATACAAACATACTTGAATTATAGGCGGGTGCCGTGACTTACCGCCCTTGGTACGAGCCGCCCCTAAAAACGGAGCGAACGCCCTTAAAAACGGCTCGAAGTTCAAACCCTTTTTAAGGCGGTTTGCTCCGTTTTTAGCTATGAATATTAATAAAAGGGAATCTTATATAAACTGATAAACGGCGCAGCATAAATTATCTACGTGGGGAATAACATTAATAGGAATATGTGTTATACGTTAAGCATGCGTTTCTTATTCTATTTTTTTTTTAAATTTTTTTTTTTAATTTTTAGCTAATCGTTACCTCTCCGCTGAGGTAAACCCCGTCCATTTAAATAAATGTTCTGATTAAAATCGATTTTCCAATGTGCTCCCGCTTGCCAACAACTTCCACACCATGTGTTCGGTTTTTTTCTCATAAAAACATTATTTTAACATTTTTTATGTAATATTATCGTGCTCAAAATGTTTTTATTCGGCGTATATCATTTTTATGTTTTTATCAAAACGTTTTTCGAAGAAAAATGTTATAAAAACATTTTTATGACACCACGAAATTATATTATAAAAATATTTTCACAATTTTGGGAAAAATGTTTTCATGTTTTTAAAACATTACTGTGTTCATAAAAAAAAAAAAAAATGAGCACATGCTGTGGAAGTTGTTGGCAAGCGGGAGCACATTGGAAAATCGATTTTATTCAAAACATTTAAAAAAAATTTCAGGGGTTCACCCGTACCTGAATCTGAATCTGAAACGGTTAAGTCGGCAAAAATCCTTCAAGAGGACATGAACGCCAATTAAGCGTAAAAAGTATGGTAAAAAATATTTAAAAAAACTAGTTAGCAATACAAGTGTTAGTAAGTTTAGCTTTGAAACAGTTGAGACTTGGTGCATGTACATTGTCTGACGGTAAAGCATTCCAATCCTTTAGTGTGTGAGGGAAGAAAGAGTGTTTAAATATATTCTGTTTAGCATAGGAAACCTTGAAATTAAGGTCATGATTATGTTTTGTATTAGTTCTGACGGTGGGGATAAGTTCATCTTTATTGATGGCGACAAGATTGTTATTGATTTGATATAGCATATGTAGCCGGGTGTTGTATCTTCTTGTTTTTAGCAGGGGCCAATCTAATTTATGAAGCATGTTTTTTACACTAGATTTATAAGAGTAGTCTGCCATACAGAACCTGGCTGCTCTCCTTTGAATATATTCAAGTTTATTTACATCGCACTGGTGATGGGGGTCCCAGACTGCAGATGCGTACTCAAGTACTGGCCTGACTAGAGCTTTATAAGCAGTGGATTTAACGTCAGTGGGACAGTTTGAGAGGTTACATTTTGATAGGCCAAGTACAGAGTTAGCTTTCTTGGTTATGTTATGTATATGTTTATCTCTCTAAGTTTATTATCAATTTCAACACCTAGGTATGGGTGGAAGTTGACATGTTTTAGTGGTTGGTTGCATAAGGTATAAACAGGTGATTTAAAGCATTTCTTAGAGGAAATTGATAGGATGTAGCATTTAGAGGGGTTGAAATTCATTTGTCATTTGTTTTGCCATTGTTCAAGTTTGTTAAGATCATCTTAGGGGATTTGTTGGTCAGAGGGGTTATCAATTGTTCTGTACACACGACAGTCATCAGCAAACAGTCTAACTGTGCTGTTTATATTATCAGGGATGTCATTAACATATAAAAGGAAGAGTAATGGACCCATTATAGTACCTTGTGGTACACCGGATAAAGCCTGTTTAGAATCAGAGATTTCACCATCACAGACAACACGCTGGATGCCGTTGTTGAGGAATGATGCAAACCAGGCCAGGAGATTTTCATCAATGCCATAGGCGGAAAGTTTGGATAACAGGCGCTGGTGTGGGACTATATCAAAGGCTTTTGAGAAGTCAAGAATAGCCATAGACATTACTGTTTTGGTCAATTTGTTTAGAGTAATCATTTATTGTTCAGAGGAGTTGTGTTTCAGTCGATCTTTTTGCACGGAAGCCATGTTGTGAATCAGTTAAGATATTATGCTCATCAAGGAATTTCATCACATGTGAGTGGATTATATGCTTAAGGATTTTACTACAAACACAGGTGAGGGAAATAGGTCTATAATTAGCTAGGTTTTGTTTATCACCTTTTTTAAAAACGCTACATATGTTTGCTTCTTTCAACTTGTTAGGGATAGTACCATTATCGACAGAGGTTTGAAAGAGATTAGTTAGAATTTCATAGAGGTCATCAGCGTGTGTTTTTAGAAACCATGGTGGTATTTGGTCAAGACCTGAGGCTTTGTTGGGGTCTAGGTTATGCAGTTGCTTTTTGACACCTTCTGGGGTAATTATAAGTTGGTTTATTTTGCTGTTGGTGAGTGGTTTAGTTACAGGGATTTGGGAAGTGTTTTCTTCTGTGAAAACACTCAAAAAACTGGTCATTTAGAATGTTACCTTTAGTTTTACTGTCACTGCAAAGTTTACCATTATTTAGTAGATCAGACACACTTACAGAGTTACTTCTTAATCTTTTGATATAGGACCAGAATGCCTTTGGGTTTTCGTTAAGTGAGTTTTTAGGTTTATCACAGATGAAGGTGTTTCTAGCTTCTTTGAGGTTTTTTATGGACAGCCTTCCTAAAGCTTTTATAGGTAGTCCAGTCATTGGCCTGTCGATTAGTCTTAACTTTTTTAAACAGTTTATGTTTTTTCCTGCAGAGACGGCGTTGGATACGGGTGAACCAGGGCAGATTCGGTTTAGTTGAGGTGAATTTGTGAGGCGTGTTTATATCAATAATCAATTTAATTTCCTGTTAAAGAAACTCCATTTTAATACCTGCGGAGAGGTAACGATTAGCTGAGACCTGACTCCTGAATCATCATGCATCCCCGGCCGGCGGCCCACTCACTTTGTCCCTACTTCTGGTCGCGCCGCGTCTGACCAGGGAGTTGTCTGGTCGGACAAATCACGAAGTTTTATCCGACCAGCGAAAACAGTGAGAAGAGAAACATCAAAACCGGAAAGTGATTAGAAACAAGTGTGCAATTAGTGTCCGTTTGCTCAACAAAGATCTAAATACACAGAGAAAATTAGTGAGATATTACTTAGGCCCAACAAGAATGGATATTCAAGGTTGGCATTATTTTAACTGTCTTAATGTTGTCACGCAAGTAAGGATTATCGTATGAACCGGTTACGCGATATTTGCAAGTGAAGAGCTATTTGCATAGGAGTAGGGCCTAGGCTAAATTCAAATTATCATGAATGTTCACACGGCGCCTCCAATCCATCTATGCTTAGTGCCATTTATTCACTTGTGGAGTATTCTTTATTTAAGCCGACCGACCTTAGTTGTTTCCCTTTTCAATGATATGGAACTATTGGAAATTCATTTCTGTTTCAATTTTTTGTAGATCGCAACCCATCACCTCCACCTGCCATTTCCAATGGAGTCGACAATTTGCTACATCACACAGACAATATTGGGGATACCGTGTTTAGTCAGCTTTGGGTGTTTACAACATTGATGAAGCTCCTCAAGGTAGAATCCCTTTAAAGATTTCCATTGGGTTTATTGTAAGGGTCAGAATGGATAGCTAACAAATTACTATTTAATAGTATTAGTAACACACATTTTTCATTTTTCTCCTTTACTTTTCAATAAAAGGAGCATAAAATTCTTAGCAAAACAGCCTTCAGTTTTGAAGATAAAATTTTTAGTATTTGTTTGTCAACGCTTGACAATTTTTTTGACATAAGCAAAATTTGTAATGCATGGACAAAAAGACAGCCCAAAATTTTAGGGAATTCTTTTCATGATTTAAGTTATTTTTAATTTGTCTTTGAAACTTTGCATAACAATATTCCTAAATAACACCTGAAGAATGGTCAATTAATTAACCAATTTTGATGGGAATTCATTAATTTTGGTGGTTTTTACTGAATTTATTGTTTTATGTACTGTACTTAAAATGAAAATTATGAGATTGTGCAAAGGATCACTGTAACAGATAGAATAAATGTTCATGCCCAAATCTTGCAGTTACCCAAATCCTACGGATTTAGGTATAAACGCACGCCTGTTGAAAAAGAGGAACCACACACTGAAGCAAAAGTTAACAGGCTACAATACATCCCAGAAAGTTGCGCTACAAATTGAGTGCATGATTTTTAAAGTGCCAAAATTCAAAAAGTTAAGATCTAAATTTGGTGCAAAGGATAGGCCTATCATTTAAAATGTAACAAAATTCTCGAGGTTGAAGTCGACGTAAGTGTGTACGAGTTAAGTACGGTTTTGCTATGTTGGAGGGGAAACTTTATTATTACAGTCAATGGGATACTTTTTATGAATACTTGTTTCGCCTCAGCCAGTTAGCGAAAATGTTGGAGGGGAAACTTTATCATTACAGTCAATGGGATGCTTTTTATGAATACTTGTTTCGCCTCAGCCAGTCAGCGAAAATTAATGGTATTCATATATGTTGAAAACTATTATCTAATACACATCATATTTGAATAAAGTAAATTCTGTCAAGTATAAGTTGAAAAATGACAACAAATTTGTTTTTCTCCTATTGACTGCAATGATAACTGACTGTTTCTTTTCCCCTTTGACTAAAGTTTGAGATCGTCAAAAAAACATTTTTACGTCGCCGTGCACCACAACATTCCTGGATGTCCAAATTCGAGAATAGACTTGGAGAATCTGCCATCAGGACTGAGATGGGAGGATCGATATTTTGTGACGGTTTTAAATTGATTCAGGTCTAACAATATTTTCAACAGAAAATCAATTTTGGACTATTCTGTTAAAGCAGCTCATAGATATGCTGCCTAGCTATGTAACAGAGGGCACTTTCATAGTCATAAAAAAGGAAAGGAACAGATACAGACAATTTTAATTTTTCTATTTTATCTTTGCAGGCTGTTGAGACAGAATCAGAAGGAAAGGATGAAGAAGACAAAATTAGAGCTGAAACACATGGTATTGATATTGATGATGACCTCGAGAATGACCTTTGCAAGCTGTGGGATATGACGGCCAATGAGGTAGAACATTAATTAATAAACAGTAGTGTTGGATCTTAAAGGACTTAAAACTCCAAATCATACGTACAGTAACACAAAAATCTAATCATAAAGCCACCACAAAAAAGAGCTTTGTGATACCCACCGCAAAAAATAAAGTCACAATGCCTACCACCTGACCACAGACAAAGCTTGATATCTACAGTACCACAAAATCATAATCACAAAACCCACCACAAAAATCGAATTACCATGTTACAAAAGAAAAATGATTAATCCCCAAACAAAAATCAAAATTGTAATACCTACTGCAAAAATTGAAATCACAATGTCTACCAACGAACCACAAAATAAAGCTAAACTACCACAAAAAAATAAAAATAAAAAATCAGAACAATGCCTACCGTGAGCAAAAACAAAATGATACCTCCCACAAAAATCTTAGATCACATAATAAGGAACACAATTTTTTTGTCAATTTTTTGTTGCTACTGCTTTCATTGAAATTGAACCAAGTTGAACTAAGTTAAATTAATGTCAATTTCTCAGTCTATTTCTTGTTTTGTTTTGTTTTGCAGGAGGTAGCCCTGTTTTTACAAGAATGGAAATCAACTGACATTTTGCTGAGTGTCATTGCTAAAACCAATGCACCTAGAGTAACTGTAAGTACCTTCTATTTCTGTTAATTTCCGCAAAAAATGTTGAATGACCAAAAATTAATACAAAAGTAAGAAATATTTGCGCAACTAGGCTACTTCGTACCTTAGGGTACTAACGTTACAGTAGTAAATCTAAAAGTCAAGTTTAGGCCATGATCGTTTCTGAATCAACTTTAAAAACGTGCAAAAATATTGTGAAACATACAAAGAACCTAATTAAAAATTGTGCTCCTTCAACCCACACCGGCACGCTCTGATGTAAAGATGGCAAAAAGAACGAAAAATTGGCCCAGAACATGCATTTTACTTTCATTATTCATGGTCATGTTGGCTGAATTACCAAACGTGTGTGATGCGTAATGAAATCTAGAATGTTATAGTTACGCAGTCATGTTGTCTGCTAGATGGAAATAATTTTTTCTTGCGTTCATTATTCATAAACACATAAAAGAAGTACTTAGTGATATTAACAATTTGTGTCATTAGTCGGTTTTCTTGAAAAATATCGCGATATACCAATATATCACAATATTTTTCTCCACGATAATCGATACATAATACAGCTATATTGTGACAGCACTACTCATCACTTGGAAAACTACACTGCTACTAAAGCAGGAGTGTCAATTATTCAAGATTTTATAGATGACGTGCATTTATAAAAGTCTGGAGCTGGATAATATTTTCTTATGTTGTTATTGAAATCTACTTAAGATTTTGAGAAAGTATGTAATCAGAAATGACGAAGAGCATTGTGTACAATGAGTTGGCGAAGGTTAATACACTACCAAACTGAAATATAAATTTGACAAGTTGTAAGGACTTGAAGACTGCAAAGAAAAATATTGCTTTTATGATGGTACATCTTTATACTTATTAAAACAAACATTTTTACCCTTTCTATCAACCTTTAGAATCATATTATGTTAACTCTGTCAGAGCTTCTAGCACATCATGATCTGAAAGTTTTGCTGATCAGTAAATTGTTGTCCATTATCAGGGAATGGGGCATCCATGACATGGTGACATTTTGTGACAAAATTTCATTGTCCTGAAGTCTGTGAGATTTTGTGACAAAATGAACATAAACAGATTTATTAAAATTTGTCTGACATTTGGTGACATGTTTTACCCCTTCATTCACACGCATTGGAAATTTGATGTTGCATTTTAATGCATAGTTGATTCCATTTTTCACAAAACGGACATAACCAAATGATCCTTTGTATGAGTAGCACCGGTCAGCTGGTGTGTGAATCTATGCCAATCAAATGTGACAAAGGCAAAACTGATGTGACATTCTGTGCAAAAGGTGCCAAAAGTGATGTGACATTTGAGACATTTATGTAACTAATTTGAAATTTTGTGAGGTGACATTTTATGACAAGCCATCAATCATCACTCTATTATTTTTCTCAGGAAATATGTATGGGGATACTTGGAAATATGGTATGCTGCAAGTCAATCAGTGAGGAACTGTCTAAGAATGGAGAACTAATGTAAGAATTTTATGCTAAACTTGGCATGTTTCTAAATTATATTCTAAATCATATTTGTTCAAATTTTGAAGTGATCTTGATGGGAATTAATGCTATTTTCTTGTTTTATTGGATTTTTAAGCCATTTTGTCATTGTTGCCTTCTCTGTCCTTAAAAAGTTATTAGTTCAGGGCTGAAGCAAGTCAATCAGACAGAGCTTTAAACTTGAGTATCTCCTTAAAGAGTATTGGTTTCTTCACCATTTTGTTTCTGTCACGTCATCACGTTCTCCTTGCTTGCCTCCTGTACAACCTTCCCAGAGCTTCCCTTGCTCCCCACAACTCAATTGCCGAGTTCTTCCAGAAAAACCCTCCAAATAAAATTATCTCCTTCATCATGCTTCCCTCTACAATCTTATTTAGTCCTTCTCTCCCACCCCCTCTCTCTACTTTTTTTTCTTCACCCATGCACCTCCTCTCTCTATCCCAGCTTTCTTGACTTTTAGTTCTTGTATTTCTCCCAATATCCTCCTGTTTTCTTTTAATAGGACCAAAACCCTATCCCCCCCCTTCAGCTTACTCATTAAATAAGACCTCTTCCATCTCGGCATCAACCCCGCCACTCTCGGCATTTTCTCCTGGCCCACTTTCCTCCTTGGGCCACCCCCTCCCTTCTGTCCACCTGGGCCTCTCCACTCATCACAAAACTCAAACCCACCCTAACCTCTTCATCAATCTTCACAACCAAATCAAAGACCAACTCTCAAATTACACCTCCATCTATACTGATGGCTCCAAGGAAGGCAACAAGACAGCTGCTGCTGCTGTCATCCAAAATATTACCCTCAGTAGCAGACTTCCCGACTACTCACCCATCTTTTCAGTCGAGGCTAAGGCCATTCTCCTCGCCCTCAACTTTATGGAATACTCTCCGCTCAGCCACTTTGCCATTTTCTCCAAGTCAAATGCTGTTCTTACTTTTTTACTCAATCTTAAATGGGATAACCTCACATGCCACCTCCTCCTCCGGAAACTCCTTTCTCCCACCCTCTGCAGGAAAAGTGTTCTTTTCTTCTGAATACCCAGCCATGTTGGCATCCCTGGCAATGACAGGGCTGATGCAGCCACTAAGCTTGCCCTCAACCTCCTCCCTACCCCTTTTCTCAAAACCCTCTCTGACATCACACCGCTTATTGTTTCCCTTGTTCGTGACCGCTGGCAAACCTCATGGAACTCTTAAATTGATAACAAACTCCTTGTCATCCAGCCCACAATTCCGATCAAATCCACCATCAACAACCTCTCTCGTATCGGCAACGCTAATATTACCTGTCTTAGAATTGGTCACACCCACCTCACCCACTCTCACCTTATTGGCTCCCCCCAACCCCTCTGCAGCAATTGCCACTGCGCCCTCACAATCCATCACGTTCTTTTTGCCTGCCCCCTGTACAACCTTCCCAGAGCTTCCCTCGCTCCCCACAACTCAATTGCTAAGTTCTTCCAGAAAAATCCTCCAGATAAAATTATCTCCTTCCTTCATCATGCTTCCCTCTACAACCATATTTAATCCTCCTCTTCCACCCCCTCTCTACTTTGTTTTTGTTTCAATCATGCACCTCCCCTCTCGATCACAGCTTTCTGATCTTTAGTTCTTGTATTTCTCTCAATCTTCTCCTGTTTTCTTTCCTTCCTACCTCTAGAATGTTCTGACCTCTTAGGCACACTTTGACCCTCGTTGTCATGGTGCCGTTAAGCCCTCATCAAAGAAACAAACAAACTTTCTACCTCTAGAATGATCTAACCACTCAGGCACAATTTGACCCTCGTTGTGGTGCTGTAAGCCTGCATCAAACAAGCAAACAATTGTTTTTGAAGTCCTTTTTCACATAAGATGGACATGCTTGACCACTGAGCTAATTCTTTAAGAGAAATAATTTAGAACATTGATTTTAGTGGTATGATACATGAAATATTCAAAGCTGATTATTGCAGGGAAGGATGGGAAAGAGGAATAAGGACAGGGTTGTAGCTGAGTCCTTGTAGTTGAAGACATAGTGTTGATGTTAAATAGGATAGTTTAAAGTACAAATTATCAGTTTGAAAAAAGGGTGAGAGGTCAAGTCTGATTCCAGGTTGCCTGTATGGTTCAAAGTATATTTAATTGGACCGCTTTGTAGAAATTTAAATAAAGATTAATGCACTAATTGGGAACTTGAATGATTTTTTTGCTGGAAGGTTAAAGGTTACTACTTCAGATGCTCAACATGCTCATGCTGGGTGAATTCCATGTTGATTTGTTACTTGCCACTTCAAAAACATCTTTGTCAAAGTCTACTGAACATTATCTCTGAAAAAATACTACTAAAAATAAACTTAATAGAGTATCCATTTTGACTACAATAATTTCTATTACATTTTAGCAATCTGACGCTCCTGTTACTCAGTGGAGCAGATCCGCCAACGTTGGTAGAAACGACCAGATTCTTGAATTCAAGCATATCAAACCCTTGTAGTGCTGACGCTTGGCTAGATGTCATCAGTGACGATGAAGAAGTATTCCAGAATCTCACCTTTATTCTTCAAAGTTCCACAAACAGTAAGTTCTGTTCCTTGAAGTTGTCCTCTATCATATAAGATGCACAGGTTTGACCATTCAACTTATCCTTTAGATATGTCTGCAGATAAGTGAAATTTGTGGGAAAAAAAGAAAACAAATTGTTTAAGCACATTTCTTAAATCTAAAAAACTATTGTAATTTCTTCACAATTGTGTGATCTCGAAATTGTTATTATACAGATGGACACTTCTGACCACAGAAGTTATTTTAATGATTTTTTCAAATCTGAATCGTCAATTTCGGGAAAACTAATGTAGATAATGTCACATGGCCAAGATTCAGGTGTCCATAATGAACCAATCATATACTGGAGGAATCTCATTGACCAATCAAATACTGGAGGAATCTTGGCCGTCTGCACAATTTATGCACGGTATGGGACCAAGCGAATAGAAAAGTATTTTCAAGTGCACGCATCATACAACATACAAGCATTATACATGGAGGTAATACGTGCGGGTATTGCTGCTTACAATTTTTTGCTCAAACCTTCACCTGATTGGTTGGGAAACAAAAGGTAAAATTTCCCCAGCATTTGATTGGTCGAAGTACTAAAGAAATCACATTTGGCTAAATTCGGTTTAAGAGGTCTAAAGAATGCTTCACTTTGTAAAGTAAGACTTATGGGGAATATTCTCCCTGTGGATTAAATTCATGCAGTTGCAAAAAAGTGGACGTCAGTACATTTGCCAACGAAGTTGAACAAGAGGTTTAATTTTTACCTGTGTTTGTCTGTTTGTTTGTCAGCAACATATCTCATGGAAGCAGTAAATGTGTGGCTTAGTGAGTGACCTGTGTTTGTTTTGCCCATGCATTTAAAGGAGACATAAAAGTCTGTCATAATCCTTATTTCATATGATAGAATTAAAATAACAAATCTTCTGACCAGGTTTCATACCTCCCGGAGCAATCTAACACATTTTTTTGGATTATCAAAAACCTTAATGCTGTTACTAAACAGTTCTACGGGAGCCGCCATTTTGATTTCAAAACATGCAGATTATGATGTCATCAGCCCAGCAGGATGTTGGAATGCTTTGTATTTCTTTATAATCTACCTCAAGTTTTCTACCTTATGAAAAATGGTTTTTCTTTTGAAAGGGTCAAAGGACATTTTTGTGTACACATGAAATCATTAAAACATGCTCTTAAAATTTTGTATCACATCATTTTGGAATAAAAACTTTAACCACATTGATAAAGAAATATGTTATAATCCTTATGTCCCTGTTGGGGAAATTATGTCATCATGCATAATATTTAAATGCAGAATTGAACTAAATGTGTCAACTTCAAACATGAATAACTTTAAATAGGAATAAGATTTTGACTTGCTATTTGTGGTTGTTGTTTAAGATTTTAATCCTCTATCAACTGAAATAATACTTGTATTAGACTTTACGTTTCCTTTAAAGGATTAATTTATTGGTCAAGCAAGTCCATCTTTTCTTTCAAATTCAGTAACAATTGCTAACAAAGTGAGGATGAGGGTGACATCCTTTTACAGTAGATGTCCCACAACAGACATTTCAACACAAATGAGACAGAACTGTAAAATTGAATATTTCCTTAATGGATTAAAAAAAATGTAATGCTTTCTTCACCGTTTTGTTTCTGTTGAAGTCTTCTTACATATAGCATAGCAAGGTTAAATGTCCCGAAAGCATCCAGTGCTGGACATTATATCAAGACCGCCACGGCCTTCAATAACCAGTTGTGAACTCACTGATTGCAGACCCACATATGAGATGGGCGTGATCACTGAACTAATTCTTCAATGAGAGAAGGGATAACTAAAGGTTTCACAGACATAGCTTGATGGAGACATACCCTTTACTGAACACCGTCTAGTTTTCTACTGTTTTGGTTAAATTTTCATCCCATATCTGTAAAGCCGTTTAAAAGTTGAAAACATGGGTCATCCATTAATCTTTCTATTGTTCTATCATGTTGTATTTCAGGTGACCTTTTGCATCACACCGTTGACCTTATTGACCAGATCCTGGACACAAGAGAAGAACTACTCATAAAATGGGCAAGTCCGACATTGGTGGATGGATTGGCAGAGACGTTAAAACAAGTGAGGTATGAATTGCAGGCTTATACAGGCTTAAATGAGTACCAGCATTGTTGGTGAATTAACCTGCAATAGACTGTTGTCCCGTCCAGGGGAGTCATTTGCTCTCATCCACTAAGCACCATGAAAACCAGAGATAACCACTAGAGATGGCCTGATGGCCTGGATGGATATTAATTTTTTTTATCTTATAATATCAAACAAATATGATAATATATGATTATAAGTTAATATGAGCATGTTAGATTCTGCTGATGCACCACTTGGTTGAAAGTAAATGCTGTGGTTAATATGAGCATGTTAGATCCTGCTGATGCACCACTTGGTTGAGAGTAAATGCTGTGGTCTTGTGTTATTTAGTTCGGAACTTCATAGGTCAAGTAAGTTTATCTTATATGATTTTAAAGTACTCTTTTAAATAGGATGAACTTGCCTTTATACCAATGAACTAATACATAAGAGTAAGTGGTTAATAGATGTTATTGAGAACAAGTGCTGAAAATGTAAATTTCATGAAAGGAATATTCCCATGGATTTTTTTTTTTTTATATATGATAGAGAAAATTGGTAGAAACAAAAGTGGTGGAAAAAAAACTATGTTAATTTCTTACTCCGTTTGAAAGTTATAACAATTTAAAGAGTAGAAAAATGTTCTTAAAAACACCTCGTACAGTATGTCCTTTAGCTTGGTGATGTTATCAAGGCAATTCCAGCACAGTGCCTATGTATTTCTTATGAATTTAATCAAACTTTTTTTACATTATTAAACAACTTTTTTGGTTCATTATATAGATAGGGTGGAATATATAATTTACAACAAAACATTTTGTTTTTTTCTTGGTGTACATCACATTTACAATGAAAAAAAATCCAAATCATTTAAAAAAAAAAAAATACAAAAAACGTTTTGTTGAAATTGTCTCTATGACATCACAGATGCTGCTAATCAGTCACTTTTGTCCAAATTTAATCAAACTCTAAATAGAACAAGATATTAACATAGTTTTTTTCTCACCACTTTGTTTCTAAAAAATTTCTCTATCATATATGAAAAAAGGAAAATTCATGAGAATATTCGTTGAAAGAAATATTGCAGCTCAAAGTTTACTCAGATTGGTGTCAAATGTATTTACACTCAAAATGTGAACAATTTGTATTCTTGTTTTCGTAGGTTAGAAAAGAAGGAAACAGTTGGTGTGATACTCCATGTGATGCAGTTAATTTCTACAATAGATATGGGAGTTGATTGTCTTGGTGAGTATGCTTTTTTCAATGCAGATTAATAGGATGTCCACACTGGACCATCAACTGCATGAGAAAATTTGAAAATGATGAAAAACACGCTGAAGTAAAGGTCTACAATCATTTAGAAACAAATTTATAGCTAAAATACTTAAAAATTTAAAACTTAAGCTGCAAGCAAAGCTGTAAGTATTGTTCTTTCCAGCAAACCACAGTGATGTATTTGTTAGTTCTCCATTTGTAGGTAACGTGTCATTCACTACCCAAATAAGCCTTTTCAATAGAAATGTTGAAGGGAAAAATCAAATCAGTCAAAAAAGGTAAAATTGATTTTCAATAAAATGCATTAACAATTGTAATGATGGTATGGGCGTAATATCACTCTTTTACAGTAGACTTCTACATCAGTCACTTCTATAAAAATTGTTGCAACTTTAAAGGATTAGTTCAAGATGAGAGCGCCAACCTTCCATAGTAGACTTACTACACCAGTCATTTCTACATAGATAAGACAGAACTTTAAACTTGAATGTCATTTCTACATAGATAAGACAGAACTTTAAACTTCTCGTCCTCAAGAGAGACAGTGTCGAAACACCTACCAATGCCATCTTCCTGACGTTTTTCACACCAAGTCTCCCTTCCCACTTCACTGCTGGCTACCTGAGAATTCCAGTCACCCCTTATATTCCTTACACACTCCGTTGTCATAAGTGCCAGAGGTATGGCTATGGTAAAAACTCCTACCACAGCCAAGCGCACTGTGGCAGCTGTGGAGCCCTGGACCATGACAGCACCTCCTGCACCAGCACCCCACACTGCACCAATTGCAACGGTACCCATCCAGCTAACCATCCCTCCTTTTTAAAAGACTGCTCCACCTGGCTTCAGGAAAAGCAAACAACCAAACTAAAAACCCTTAATCCCAAGATCACTTACCCGGAGGCCAGGAAGCAATTTTTCGCTTCTCTCCACATTAAACCATCCTATTCGAGCGCAGTCTCCTCTAACACCATTGCCCCCATCCTTTTCTCCTTTCTCCTAACACAACTAAAACTGACTCACATACCCAAAACGACCTCACTTGGCTCTTCTTACCCAGTCCTAAGCCCATCACCATTGCCAACAACCCAACCACACCCATTACCCAAACCACCACCACTACTTCTCCCCCCAACCTTCCTTCCTCTTCTAAGACTCCCGCCGTCTCCTACCCCAACACCTCTTAATGCCATCAAACATCAAACTCAAGCCAACCTGGCTAACAATCATCAAACCAACAAAGAACAAACCAACAAACAACCAATCAACAAACAGTCCACCATCCAAACCCACCATTAGTTGTGCTGCTCCTTAAAGTTTCAAACAGTCAGACCTGACCTGATACATAAGCAGGTCGGGTCAGATTTGTCCTCTTTATTTTCTTTATTCTGAAAACTTTAGTCGTTGTGGAAGTTGGTGCTGAGTATCATATTAGCAATGGATGAAGTCCTTATTGTGTGGTTATTTTAATCAAGATAAAGTGGTCTCACTATTTACTACAGTAAGTTTGTGGTTATGATTTGCTGGAACAAATTTTTAAGGAGAAGGACAAGTCATGACACATATGACACGAAAGAGAACATGGATTGTTCGATTAGCGAACACACTGCTCGTCCAACTTTCAAAAACAACCGCTCCCAAAGAAACAGGGACAGATGCAAAGAAAAAAATAAGCCAACTCAGACCCAACAGATCTTCCTAAAGATAACCCCCTACCTCCTTAATATAAACAATTACAACAATATTCACAACATTATACAATGGAACATAAAGAGCCTTAAGGCCAATTCTGAAGAAATTGACCTTTTGGCCACCACCTTCAACCCGGTCATCTTCTGCCTACAAGAAACCTTCTTAAAAACCACTGACCATTATTCCCTCAACAACTTCACTTGCTATCACGAACATCAAGTGGACGCCGACAGGGCCTGTGGGGGCATCTCCATTCTCGTAAGACACGATATCCCACACAGCCCTGTTCATGTGAAGACCGACCTTCAGGCCATCTGTATGTCTATCTCCCTCCACAGAATATTTACTCTTTGCAATATCTATCTCCCCCCAATGCCAATGTTCTGCCAACCAGCCTTAACAACCTCATCTCTCAGCTCCCCTCCCCCTTCATCTTTTTTGGTGACTTTAATGCCCACAACCCCCTGTGGGGCTCAAATACCACCACCCCAAGAGGCAAGCTCATTGAAAACACTCTTCGACAGCACAGCTTCTCCCTTTTCAACACTAACTCCCCGACCTACTTCCACCCTGCCACAAGTTTTCTTACCTGTATTGACCTGTCTATTTGTTCCCCCAACCTCCTCCTTGATTTTAGCTGGAAGGTCACTGCTGATCTCTGTGGTAGTGACCATTACCCTCTTCTTATATACTCCAACCTTCAAATCCCCACTGACCACACCCCCAATTGGAACCTCGAGAAGGCTGACTGGCCACCACTACCCTACTCACCATCCTCAACCACATTTGGTCTTCACACTCCTTTCCCCTCTCTGGAGCACAGCTATTGTCACCCCCTTCCCTAAACCGGGGAAGGGCAGTACCAACCCCTCCAGCTACTGCCCCATTGCCCTCACATGCTGTCTTTGTAAAATTATGGAAAGGATCATTAACTAGAGACTAAACTGGTTCCTTGAGACCAACAGAATTCTCTCCCCTCACCAAAGTGGCTTCCAGAAATTTCGCAATACCCTAGACCACTTAATTATGCTCGACACGGCTATCCGGGAATCCTTTGCAAAAAAAGAACACCTCATTGCCATCTTTTTCGACCTCAAGAAAGCTTTTGACACTACTTGGAAACACAGCATTATCTGCAAACTTTACACCATCAGCCTCAGAGGCCACCTCCCCACCTTCATTCAAAACTTCCTCTTACCCAGGCATTTTCAAGTTCGTATTGGCCACACCACCTCCAACCCCTATCTCCAAGAAGAGGGCGTCCTCCAAGGCAGCATCCTTTCTCCCACTCTCTTCAACCTGAGCATTAACAACATAGTTGGCCCCAACATCAAACATGCCCTCTACGTGGCCATCTTCTACTCCTTACCAAGCTTTCCTCTTGTCGAAAATAGGCTTCAACTTGACCTCAACTGCAAGCCTGGTGCAACAACAACGGTTTTAAATTCTCCAAAGACAAGACAGTCTGCATGCACTTCTGTCATTTTAACAACATCCACCCCAACCCGAATCTTGTGCTTAATAGCAATCGCATCCCTAAAGTTGACTACACTAAGTTCCTGGCTTTAATTGTAGACCCCAAGCTCTCCTACAAGCAACACATAACCAACCTGAAACAGAAATGCAACAGATCCCTCAACCTTCTCCGCCTCCCCTCCACCACCACTTGGGGTGCGAACCGCCATGCTGTCCTCAAAATCTTCCAGGCTCACCATTCATGCCAAGCTTGACTACGGCAATATTGTCTACTGTGTCGCTCACATCTCATACCTCAACCACATCAACACCATCCAAAATGAAGCCCTCAGGCTTTGTCTGGGTGCCTACCCTCCCCAATCACTAGCCTTCATGTTGAAGCCAACGGATCTCGCTTTCTGCTAAGGTGTAGAGTCCTCACCACACCCAGAACCCTGTTTGCAAGCCTCATTAGGTACCCCAATTTCTCCACCCTCTGATAGGACTAAAACCCTATCCCCTCCCTTTAGATTATGCATTAAATCAGATCTCCTCCATCTCTGCATCAACCCTGCCACTCTTGGCACCTTCTCCTGGCCCACTTTTCCTCCTTGGGCCACCCTCTCCCTTATATCCACCTGGGCCTCTCCACTCATCACAAAACCCAAACCCACCCTAATCTCTTCATCAATCTCCACAACCAAATCAAAGACCAACTCTCAAACTACACCTCCAACTATACTGAAGGCTCTAAGGAAGGCGACAAGACAGCTGCTGCTGCCTTCATTCGAGACATCACCCTCAGTAGCAGGCTTCCTGACTACTCGTCCATCTTTTCAGCTGAGGCAAAGGCCATCCTCCTCCCCTTCAACTTTATTTGAGTACTCTCCGCTCAGCAACTTTGCCATCTTCTCAGACTCCTAGGCTGTTCTTACTTCTTTACTCAATCTTAAATGGGATAAATTCACATGCCACCTCCTTTCGGAAACTCCTTTCGCTTACCCTCTGCAGGAAAAGTATTCTTTTCTTCTGGATACCCAGCCATGTTGGCATCCATGGCAATGACAGGGCTGTTGCAGCCGCTAAGCTTGCCATCAACCTCCCCCCTACCCCATTTCCCAAAGCCCTTTCTGACATTAAACTGCTTATCACTTCCCTTGTTGGTGACCGCTGGCAAACCTCATGGGACTCCCAAATTGATAACAACTCCACGTCATCCAGCCCACCATTCCGATCAAACCTACCATCAACAACCTCTCTCGTGTCAACAACGTTCATATTACCCGTCTTAGAATAGGTCACACCCACCTCAATCACTACCACCTCCTTTTTGGCTCCCCCCAACCCCTCTGCTACAATTGCCATTGCACCCTCACAGTCCATCACGTTCTCCTTGCTTGCCCCTTGTACAACCTTTCCAGAGCTTCCCTTGCTCCCCACATCTCAATTGCCAAGTTCTTCCAGAATAACCCTGCGGATAAAATTATCTCCTTCCTTCATCATGCTTCTCTCTACAACCATATTTAGTCCTCCTCTCTCACCCCCTTCTCACTATATGCACCTCCTCTCTCAATCCCAGCTTTCTGACTTTTGTTCTTGTATTTCTCTCATTCTCCCCCAATTTTTTCCCCTTCCTACCTCTAGAATGATCTAACCTCTCAGGCACAATTTGACCCTCGTTGTTGTGGTGCCGTTAAGCCCTCATCAAACGAAGAAACAATCTTTCATATAAGATAAACTTACTTGACCACTGAACTAATCCTTTAAGTTACAGTATCTATGAACAAGATGTCAAAGTGCTTTCTGTTTGTCTTGTCCTCCTTTATCAAACAAGACAAACTTTTCTGACCACTGAACTTCTTCAATTTCTTCAGATCCATCCTCGATCTCTTCCTCAATAATCCACCTCAAATAATCCTTTCCTTCTTACATTACACCATTGAACATCTGACTTGTATTCCTTTCTGAACTGCGTCCCACCTCTCCATCTCCTCTCATCCTTTTCTTCACCTCTGACATAATCTAATCCTTCTGGCACAGTTTGACCATCACTGTTGTGGTGCCGTTAAGTCCTCCTATGGAATGATCTAACCTCTCAGGCACAATTTGACCCTCGCTGTTGTGGTGCTGTTAAGCTTTATCAAACAAACAAACTGTCATGGTGATGTTACCCCTCAGCAACCAACCGTACTTTATGTTCCAATACTAATAAAGATCATTTCGTTTCCACAGTAAAATCCACAGAAGTGCTGCTTCCACTGTTAGCAGAATATTTGGCAGGCATTTGCGAGGAAGAGGTCGTTTCTGTCAGAGGTCGGGAGAGGTCATTAGCCTCTGCCATCAGTGTCGTTGATGTTGTTGTAAATTCATCCAGTGATCAGGCCTGTCATACATTCCAAACAGGTATGTGACACTGCATTTTATGTTTATCGAGGAAAGTATTGTTTAAATATAGTTTTAGGGACATAATAGGAGCCAGGAAAAAAGTTTGAAACCGTAATTGCTAATCAAAAATCTCATTTACATAACAATTACTGTGGTTGTATAAAGGCATGTGGACATCTCCTGTAACGTTGTAATAGCTTAAAAGAAAAATGTTCCAAATTTTAGGCAGAGCAATCTTTGGATGTTGGAAATAGCTCCAATAGTATCCGAGTAAAGTGAGATCAAAGATTGAGAAATTTTCAGTATCATGCTTATGATCTATGACTGTGCAGACAGCTCAGAAACATTTATTCCTAAATCTAAGTCCATGAAGATGATGAGAAAGTTCATTCCTGCTAGAATTTTATTGAGTTATCTATGTTCAAAGATTTCATCAAAATCTTTTACAAATTGGTTTTTCATAGCATTTGAAGTTTCAGGCATCAATGTGCGAATTGTTGTGCTAATTTGGGGTATTTTCTCATTTAAATCCTTATTTTTTATATTTTGTATTGTATTTTCTTGAAGGTGTGTAGTTAATTCTCAAAAAAATTTGTTCATTATTTTCAGTTACTGAGATATAGAAAAGAATTTTCAATGTTATGTGAAGATTTTGAACTGTCCGCCTAGTTATAGATCACAAGTCTCAAATATTTTTGAAAATATGTTTCAGCCGTAAGTGAGCTCAACACTGAAAAGTTTTGCGTCTTGACAGTATCAATATACTTTTGAGCACATTACACCAGCCATTTATGTCTTTCTTATTCAATTCATCTTAAAGATAAGAGGCTTCTCCATAACATCATAAAGATTTATCAAGCATTCCGAAAAGAGAATGGGAACTCAAGAGAAACAGCTGCCTCTTCAGACAAACCAGTCGTTGATGAAAAACCTCCAGATGATTCCGAGCAAACAGGTGATTCAGAGGATGCCATTATTCTGCCGCAAAACAGTCAGAGAGAGGAAGAAGAAGAAGAAGAAGAGCCTGTAAAGAAGTTTCTCGCTTCATCCCTTGCAACATTCTTCAGGAGGTTTCAGGTTCATTCAGAAAAGGTAAGTCTGTACTGTTTCTGTTTTGTTAAAAGATTTGCAAAATCCAAGCACCATGTTTATAAAAGAAATGTGGAGTTTACTCTGTGGCTAGATAATCACTTAAGCTACAGTGCAATGTTGACCCTGTAGCTAGATAATCACTTAAGCTACAGTGCAATGTTGACCCTGTAACTAGATAATCACTTAAGCTACAGTACAATGTTGACCCTGTTGCTAGATAATCACTTAAGCTACAGCACAATTGTAGCTAGATAATCACTTAAGCTACAGTACAATGTTGACCCTGTAGCTAGATAATCACTTAAGCTACAGCACAATGTTGACCCTGTAGCTAGATAATCACTTAAGCTACAGTGCAATGTTGACCCTGTAGCTAGATAATCACTTAAGCTACAGTACAATGTTGACCCTGTAGCTAGATAATCACTTAAGCTACAGCACAATGTTGACCCTGTAGCTAGATAATCACTTAAGCTACAGTGCAATGTTGACCCTGTAGCTAGATAATCACTTAAGCTACAGTGCAATGTTGACCCTGTAGCTAGATAATCACTTAAGCTACAGTGCAATGTTGACCCTGTAGCTAGATAATTACTTAAGCTACAGTGCAATGTTGACCCTGTAGCTAGATAATCACTTAAGCTACAGTACAATGTTGACCCTGTAGCTAGATAATCACTTAAGCTACAGCACAATGTTGACCCTGTAGCTAGATGATCATTTAAGCTACAGTGCAATGTTGACCCTGTAGCTAGATAATCACTTAAGCTACAGTGCAATGTTGACCCTGTAGCTAGATAATCACTTAAGCTACAGTGCAATGTTGACCCTGTAGCTAGATAATCACTTTAGCTACAGCACAATGTTGACCCTGTAGCTAGATAATCACTTAAGCTACAGCACAATGTTGACCCTGTAGCTAGATGATCACTTAAGCTACAGTGCAATGTTGACCCTGTAGCTAGATAATCACTTAAGCTACAGTGCAATGTTGACCCTGTAACTAGATAATCACTTAAGCTACAGTACAATGTTGACCCTGTAGCTAGATAATCACTTAAGCTACAAGTACAATGTTGACCCTGTAGCTAGATAATCACTTAAGCTACAGCACAATGTTGACCCTGTAGCTAGATGATCACTTAAGCTACAGTGCAATGTTGACCCTGTAGCTAGATAATCACTTAAGCTACAGTGCAATGTTGATCCTGTAACTAGATAATCACTTAAGCTACAGTACAATGTTGACCCTGTAACTAGATAATCACTTAAGCTACAGTACAATGTTGACCCTGTAGCTAGATAATCACTTAAGCTACAGTACAATGTTGACCCTGTAGCTAGATAATCACTTAAGCTACAGTGCAATGTTGACCCTGTAGCTAAATAATCATTTAAGCTACAGTACAATGTTGACCCTGTAGCTAGATAATCACTTAAGCTACAGTACAATGTTGACCCTGTAGCTAGATAATCACTTAAGCTACAGTACAATGGAGAACAAGAAAGAAGTAGAATCTAAAACCAGATGCAAAGCATCACAAGTTACAGTAAGTTGTGGCATGTTGATGATGAAAAGACTATTTAAGAAATATAGTGCAATTGGGAGCCCATTGTTGGGTAATAACCAGCAAGCTCAAATAATTTGAAGAAGCCGAGCCCATTATTCTTCAAATTATTTGGGCCAGCCGGCTATTACCAACATTGGGCCAACATTAGGCAAGCAAGAGTAGTTTATTTCTATTCTATCACCATAAATGAAAATATTTGGCAATTATTTGGCAAAAATGACAAAAACTTAAACAAAAGTGAAATATTATTTTTGATGAAATTAGACATTCACATACAGCATATAGGCAAGCTATCTAATTTGTTTATTCATAAGCAATCGTATCAACCAATTACAAATTACTTGTGATTTCTGTCTGTGTTGTGCGCGTGCATGATGATATTTCTGACCGACGACCAAGAATGACAAATTTTTTTCCAAGAAAGAAGGATATCAGCTTGCCACTGTCAGCATTTATTCACTCACTTAACAATATGTTTGAGATCATTTACAATAACATTTCGAGTTACAAATTCTAGGGCTACGTTTTAGATGGCAATAGCAATAGTATATCTGCGAAATACAAAAATAGCGCCAACTGTTTTTTACAGTTTTTGAAACAGAACTGAGGGCCTAAGGTCATCGTAACTCAATAACGCAATGTACTACTTAAGAGGTTAGCTTTGAACTTTGTGGCTGTCTCAGGATCCATTTTATTTAACCTGATATACCCAACAAATTACCATAAGTTATAGCAGTTTACAGATAAGAAGAGGTTTGTAGTCAAAATTAAAACCTAAGTAAGAACTTTCTCGCCCATTGACACTGGTACAGCGGTATTTATCTTTAGGCTTTAGAAAGTTTGGTGTAGACTTTACAGTTGCAGAGTCTTAACGCTAGGCCTAGTTGTTGTTGTTACGCAGTGTTAGTGTGTGTGTCATGGAATCTCAATCTCTGTAGACTAATGTACACTGTGTGTTGCTAATGGCTGACTGGAGACTATTGACCTTGGTGTAAATTGGTACGTGGCAGAATATTTGTTGAATTCTTATTTTTCTAGTTCAGTTATATTGAATGACTCGAGACTTGTTTAACAAAGATGCACTCAAAACTTACACTTTGATAGAAGTTAAGAACATTTTACCCCATACCTGCATGGTTAATATAATTGTAGGTTAGTAGGATGCAAATTTATGCAAATTATGGGTTTAAATATTCAGTGATGTTGGAAAATTGCAATTTGCATATGCAATTATCCTGTTTGTTGAGTAATAACCGGGCTGCTTGCATATGCAAATGAGCCTTGTAAGCCAATCAGAAACCTAGAACAAAATACCCAAGCAGTAGAGGTGATAGAATATGGAATAATAATATGACGTGCTTATATAGCGCTTTCCAAGGCACATCCTTCTCAAATCAATTTACAAAGAAGCCAGACATGCACACAAACCAAGGCAGTTCTCACTTCTCCAGGACTACGCTAAGCGGGTATTAAACCTGGTGCAGCCAATAATGACACAACATGTCACCAACCACATTATTACCCTGCTCTTAATGCTGAGCACCTGACGAAGAAGCAGCAGGTTCAAATTTTCTGTCTCTGGTATTACCCGACCCAGGATTGAACCCAGGGCCTTCAGGCTCAGAAGACAGCTAGGCTCTCTACCACTTGATGAATTAGTCGGTTTAATGGTTCTATGAATTGTACACTTACATTTTCATAATTACATGTCAACTTGTTAAAACAGGACTTATTTATTGATTGATTGATTGATTTGTATTATTATCATCATTATTATCATTATTGTATGATGATGATGATGATTATTAGTATTATTATATATATATATATATATATATATATATATATTATATATATATATATATATATATATATATATATATATATATATATATATATGTATATATATATATATATATTTTTTTCTTTCTGGGAGGGGGGGGGGGATACACTGGCCCTGATAACAGGAAATGAGTTTCCTGACCTTTGTTTATATGAAGTGTATTTGTTTCTTTGTTAACAGGAGAAGGAGATGCAGGATGGTATGAAAATGCCATGCAGAATTAGCCAATCAGAGAAGAGGATATGGGCAGAGATTGTAGAGAATTTACTACAAGATTTAGGGTAGAACTTTTGCCGTAAGAAAATAATTCTGAGAGAAATTTCTGATGTGGACTCCATTCCCAGAGAGTTCATCAGCAAAGTCTCTGAGGGAAAATGAGGTTATCACTGCGGAGAGACAGCAATGAAAGGTCATTACATCTGCCAATGAAGTTGGATGGAGCCTCTGCCAACCAAGCTGGACAGCCAGGAGGTTATAGTGTCATGTCTGTTTGTTTGCTTGTCATCAACTTAATCTCAAGAACTCATGATTGAATTTTGATTAAATTTGCTGTGTGGTTTGTTACTGCTTAAGGAAGAAGTGATTAAATTTTGGGACATATTGACATAAAGGGTGGGCAGAAATGGAGGGGTGGGCAGAAATGGTGGGGTGGGAATATTTTAGGGTGGATCTGTCAAGACATAGTTGAAACTTTCCAATGGAAAGTGCTGAACAATGAATTCATGCCATGAAAGGAAATCAAGAAAACAATTTTCTGGACTCAAAAAGAAAAGAAAATCAAGTGGTTTCTGGTATCAAAGAAATCAAAACAATTGGTTTTTGCTATGAATGGAAAATGATGGAATGTGAATCTTGCCTGAAAGATACTTAAACAATGAATGCTTAGCCTGAATAAAACAGAAGACAATGATTTGATTGTAAAGGAAATCAATCAGATGATTGATGATCCTGAAGTATTCACAATGCAAGGGTCTAGATGAAAAGTAAGGAAGAGATTATTTGGGGATAAAATTTGGTGGGCTTAGGTTGTATTGAGAATGGGGATTGAACTCTAAAATATATTAGACATGTTGGAATTGCCAAGGGCCAGAGGTATACACTTTATTGAGTGTTGAAATTCTAGTTAACAATTGTATTGCTTAAGATACCTGTTAAGGATGGTGTTTACCACTTTGGGTATCCCAACAGCATTATCGAGGCTGTCTTAAAAAGTAACATTACAAGCAACAAGAAAAATCACTCTTCATTGCAGTTCTTCTACCTGTAAATACAATCAAGTTGCTGGTAAAGCTGATGTCTTAAAACATTTGAAGTCAGGCTAACCTCATTTATCTGAAGCACTGTTACCAAATTAAGAAATTATGACTGTGTTCACAAGCTGTACAATGATATGAATCTGACTTGTCAAATTATTGATATTAAATTCATTCATGATTCAACGAATCTTTTGAATATTTTCTAACCTGGTTTGCCAGCTTTAAGAAAATCTTATCAATGTACTAATATATATTTTTACATAATTTTTTTTTGCATAGAACAATTAACCTTATCAGGTTTGCAAATAGGCCACGCCCACCATAGCAACGCGGTAACTATGTGGGGCAAACAAACCTGAAATCTGCAATCGTGCATTACCAATGCGTTGACATTTAGATATTCCCGAGGCCTGCTACAAGCTTTGATTCATTTATGGCACTTCTACGGATCTTTAGAGTTTTTAGCAAATAGGACAAACAAAATTCGCGCACTGGTAGCTAGTTGTACTGTACCAGTATTGCGTAGGATGTTTGCCCCACTTAGTTATGCAGATTTTGTTGCTAGGCAAATTCGTGCGGTAATTGCTTCAAACAAGCTGTCAATCATTAAACCCAGAATGGTTAATTGTTTTTCAGTAAAAACACCCTGTATTCCTCTGGCATGCTATGCACTGAAAGACTCTGGCATGAATATTCAAGCTCACCGTTGACCTATAGCATCCAATATGTTTTAAACTATCAATATTTTTGCTTTAACTTTTTGTAATTACAGTAATCCCTCACCCATCTGAACCAGTCGGGACATGAGGTAATTCAGATAAACAAAAAGTTTGGATAAGTTAGGCTTGAATGAATTCAAGGTAGCTACCATGAAATAACTATATAAATGATGGTAATGTTCATTGACACACCATGCATAACACCAGGGGACCCAAACACCATGAGACCCCGAGCAATGTCACTGTGGAGACTTAAAGGTATATGGACAGGTAAAGAATTTATACTCACCAGAAAGTGCTTTAAAATCTGAACAAAAGTCTTTAAAATATGACAGAAGCACCTGCAGTTTCCGAGCTGTGACTTACCAAAGTTTGAAGAATTTTAAATGAACACAAAAGTTGTAATATATCTAATAGAGGACAGCTTAAAATATTGAAAGTAATTCTTTCAGATTCTGTCTTAAATTTTAGTCACTGAAAATCGTTAGTTTTTTTTTTTCTCATGCTAACTTTTGATAGAGGGTATGATGGAAATTGAATATCTCTTGGTTATATTCACCTGCTCCCATTCAAAGAATGGTGGTAAAGAATTGAGAGAGAGAGAGTTGAACACACAATTACAATGACGGGGTCGTCGCCTGCGTATTCGCTTATGATAGTACAAATGCTATCACGAAACGCTTAATATGACCCAGACGAGAACACAGGTATGACGTACGGACAGACATAACATTGACAACCAAGTCAATGTCCACGGCCTTTGATAACCAGTTGTGGTACACTGTCGTGTCTACCCAACCCAGGCTTGAACCCAGGGCCTCATGGTCTGTAGACAGGTATGATAACCGCTACACCACAGTAGGTGAAGAATTGAAAAATAAAAGGTTATTATAAGGAAATTAAGATTTTGTTGTTGTGATGTCAGAAAATTAAAATTAAATTTGCATAAGTTATCATAATAAGGCTCTGAAATTCAAAATTGTGTGAAATTATCAATTCTAATCAAATATTTTGCTTTGTTCATTGTTTCAAGGTCGGCGCCCTCATCCTTACATTCTTAACAATTGCTAAGGTATTTGAAAGAAAATTTATTTTTTAAAGTTTTTTATAGTTTAAATTATTTTTCCTTGAACTTTCTTTAAGTAGTAAATTATAATTATCCTTACTAGATTCTATTTTACTACTTTCCAGTTGTGTTCAATTGTTTTTCAAGCCACAAAATCAAAGGACAAAATATGATAGAATACATAAAGACTTCTGAGGCTGTGATGTTACAACTAGTCTGGTTTAGTGGTTTTTACACAAATAATACGACACTTCAATATCTATTTAAGAGGATAAGATTTTTGAATGCTTTTTTAACCATTTTGTTTCATTTGAAGTTCTCTTTCATATGAGATGGACATGCTTAACCACTAAAGTAATCCTTTAAGAATTTGTTACTACTGTCCACTATGTTCAGAGCCTCATTTACACCTAAACCAGATTTTCAGGATATGATCCAATGGTTCTAATAATCAAGATGTTTGGGTTGCTGTACCTAAACATAAATATTCCAATGTGCCCAATGAGTTAACATACCTAAATGATGCTATTGACTAGCACAAAATGTGATTACTTTTTTTTTAAATCCCACAAATTTGCAAAGAAAATAGACTTAATGTTATTTATTATTCACAAACATACACATATGAATTAAAATTTCAACATTCGGAGCAATGAGAAAAATAAATACATTTTTTAAGTTTCTTTTGTGTTTACTGTTTCTCATCAATAAATTGATTGATTCAAACATTTATTCAAACACATTTAATACAGAGTACAGATATATACAGGTATACAAAATGATACATACAATGAAACAAAGATATTGATACATACATTCATGAATTACAAAAGTGGCTTAGGAGCGCCACACAGGAAGTTAGAGTAACTTATAAACGTGTGGCCTTTAGAACACAAAACACATAAATGAACACTTCCCCACCACCACCCTCCCCACCCCCACCCTCCCCACCCCCCCCTCCCCACCCCCCCCTCCCCACCCTCCCCACCCCACCTCCCCACCCCCTCCCCACCCCACCTCCCCACCCCTCCCCACCCCACCTCCCCACCCCACCCCACCCCACCCCACCCCACCCCCCACCCCCCACCCCACCCCCCTCCCCTCCCCACCCCACCCCACTAAGTCGTATTTAGATATATTATGGCAAAACAAATGTGATAAAATTAAGGGAGATACTACAAAATGGGAAACTGCATGAAAAGACAAATTTGAAAAAACCGCAAACCAGTCAGGATAAAATTGATCCAAGAACATATAAAGGCAGAGCGTTATTTATAATGTGAGAATAAGAATGCTTTTAAATAATTTTTAAACAAAGGTTTTAAAGCTAATGCATTTATATAGGAAGGGAGAGAATCCCAGAGTTTGGGACCTATAAAACGAATGGAATATTGAGAAGAGGTAAGCCTATTTAGTATGAGATTAAGTTTATGAGAGTTTCTTGTTGAATAAGGATGAATACTATTACGGCCACAGAAAAAAGTGCGGAAAAGAAAGGGGAGTTGAGATTGATGCATGAAGATACCAACTTGGTAAGCTGTAATATCGTATATAAATATAATGTTATGTGTAGCAAACAAAGGTAAAGTGTGGTTGGAATAGTTTAAGTCAAACGGACGACCTTTTTTTGGAGAACAAAAAGCTTGTTTAGACGTGAATGATACAAACAGCCCCAAACAATATTACAATACGCAAGATAGGGTAAAATGAGAGTGTTGTATAGAGACACTAATGTACGAGTGGGCAGCAGATATTTCAGACGATAGATGATACCAATACCCTTAAATTTGTTATTACATACTACGTCAATATAATTCTGCCACGTTAAATGTTTATCAATAATAATACCTAGAAATTTAGTAGCATTGGATAAGGGAATATCATGATTATTAAAAGATACCAATCATTGTCAAGATTTGTAGGTTTGCCAGGCGGACTGAACAAAACGATTGAAGTTTCAGTGACATTTAATGATAATTTATTAATCATGAACCAGGAATTAATTAGTTTTAATTTATTTTCAACAGTACATAAAAGCTTGTTGGCTTTGGGACCAGAAACAAAGAGATTCGTATCATCAGCATATAAAATAAGGCTAGAATTTGATGTGGTTTCAGGAAGATCATTAACATAATGATAAATAATAAAGGCCTAAGATTGACCCCTGAGGCACACCACATTTTAAAACATCAAGTGCAGACTTTGTGTTGTTGATAGATACAAAGTGATGGCGATTACATAAATAACTATTAAGCCAATCTAATACAACCCCGCGTGTACCATAATTATCAAGTTTACGAAATAATATACAACGATCCAAAGTGTCGAAGGCCTTTGAAAGGTCTAAAAAGGTGCCACAAACAAAATATTTATTTTCAAAGGTAGTAGTTAATTTATTAATAAGGTGGATGATTGCATGGGAAGTTGATTTACCAGGTAGAAAACCAAATTGATTGTTTTAGAGCACATTATGTTTGATTAAGAAATTTAATATTCTATTGAAAACAATTCTTTCAAATGATATACAGAAACAGGGGAGGACAGAAATAGGTTTATAATTTTTTGTAAGATTTTTCTCACCACTTTTGGAAATAGGGATTACAGGAGCAATTTTAAGGCTTTCAGGAAAAATACCCTTTGATAAAGAAAGATTTACTAAATGCGAAAGAAGTTCAGAAATATAACCAG
>JAIGNY010002678.1:557500-710000 GCA_020152595.1 Chiridota heheva
AAACAAACATCTTTTGAAGGCGTAACTATGCATTCAAGATTAGAGTTGTACCTCATTTATGTAGAAATGACTGAAATCACGTTAACCTCCTCAAAGGTGGCTATGTACTATTTTATCCTATTTTCCCCTCATACTTTGTGACTTAAAAAGAATTGGGTGTGTCTGAAATGTATAGCACCATAATCTAGTAAAATTACTATAAATTACCACGTTGAACCGAATTCAAATCTAAATTAATCCTCTTTAAAATAAAATGTTGAGAAAGTAAGGTTTATGTCGCGAAACTTGTACCAGTCTACAGCCGACTTTCCACGGTAGTCATTTTTACACGAATATGACAGAATTTCAAATTAAAGATCTCCTTTATCTGTTTATAGAATAAGACATGGAAATAGCTTCTTCCCTATTTCGTTTCTTTTCAAATCCTCTTTCATATAAGATCGACTAAGATATCACTAATGATAATCCTTTAACTTACATTTGTACGTGGAACATGAGTGATTCGTGGTTGGAGGCTGCGAATAAAAATGATAAACATTATGAAGAACATGTTTTACATTAATGAAATCAGCATACAGTTATAAGAAAACGGATGCAGTGATGCCTGCCCACACGCCTATAGTGACGATCATGTTATTTTACACATCAGGAGTAGACCGTACTGCCATATAGGGCACACTTTGACAATATACATATTCATCGACGTGTTATTGTTTATTACAAACTAAGACATATGCAGATTCATCGACATATTAGTGTTTAGTGCAAACTATGACATATGCATATTCATCGACGTGTTCTTGTTTAGTACAAACTATGCGATATGCATATTCATTGACATGATATTGTTTAAATTAGTAAAAAACTATAATATATGCACATTCATCGACATGTTATTGTTTAGTACAAACTATAGCATATGCACATTCATCGACATGTTATTGTTTAGTACAAACTATAGCATATGCATATTCATCGACATGTTAATGTTCAATGCAAATTAAAACATACTCATATTCATCGACATGTCATTGTTTAGTACAAACTATAACATATGCACGTTCTTTGACATGTTGTTTAATACAAGCTAAAACATATGCATATTCATCGACATGTTATTGTTTAATACAAACTATTGCATATGCATATTCATCGACATGTTATTCTTTAATACAAACTATAACATATGCATATTCATCGACATGGTATTGTTTAATATAAACTATAACATATGCATATTCATCGACATGTTAATGTTAATACAAACTATAACATATGCATATTCATCGACATGGTATTCTTGATACAAACAATGACATGCATTTTCATCGATATTTCATCTTTATACAAGCTATACATTTGCATATTTATCGACATCTTATTATTTGTACAAACTATAATTTATGCATATTCATCGACAAGTTATTGTTTATATAAACTATTACATATTCCTATTCATCGATATGTTACACATTCATCGACATGTTAATGTCCGTAATTATTAATCCGCATATTTATCAACTTGTCTTTATTTAGTAGAAACTTTTGTAGTATGAATATTTATTAACATGTTATTGCTGAGATATAAACTTTAAACTTAAATTGTATACCTTAATAATCTATGAAAGGAATATTGTTTGATACAAACTATTGCATATGCATATTCATCGACATGTTATTCTTTAATACAAACTGTAACATATGCATATTCATCGACATGTTAATGTTTAATACAAAGTATAACATATGCATATTCATCGACATGGTATTGTTTAATACGAATTATAACATATTTATCGACATGTCGTCGTTTATAGTACAAACTATAACATATGTGTATACGTTCATTGACATGTTATTGTTTAATACAAACTAAAACATATGCATATTCATCGACATGTTATTGTTTAATATAATCTATAACATATGCATATTCATCGACATGTTATTGTTTAATACAAACTATAACATATGCATATTCATCGACATGGTATTCTTGATACAAACAATGACATGCATTTTCATCGATATTTCATCTTTATACAAGCTATACATTTGCATATTTATCGACATCTTATTATTTGTACAAACTATAATTTATGCATATTCATCGACAAGTTATTGTTTATATAAACTATTACATATTCCTATTCATCGATATGTTACACATTCATCGACATGTTAATGTCCCGTAATTAATAATCCGCATATTTATCAACTTGTCTTTATTCAGTAGAAACTTTTGTAGTATGAATATTCATTAACATGTTATTGCTGAGATATAAACTTTAAACTTAAATTGTATACCTTAATAATATATGAAAGGAATATTTTGCACTGAGTCTTAACCACATGTAGTCGGATTTCACAAAAGTGATGTACACCTGAATACAAAGTTGAGGGTATACTCACGATACTCGACCTTTTTTTTTGGCCACGCCCGCAAGCATAACTCTCATTCACGATCTTCCAAATAGTACACCTACACATTTAGCTTGTGTGACAGTCCTACGCATGGGCGGGATTTGCCTAGTGGTGGAAGGGGAGGAAGAGGGGAGGGTTGAGGGGGTAGGGGGTGGCGGCAAAGTCAAAAGTAGGGGGAATTACAAAATCACGCTAAACTGCAAACAATTACCATGCAAAAGATACAACTCAGGAAAAAGTGGGGGCAAACAAAGTTAAAAAGTAATAAAAGGTACCCTCCGCCTTCAAATCCCGTCTATGGTCCTATGACTCAATAATGCTTATCTCTACTGCCCTTCAAACAGTTTTGTAGAACTATCATCTTCACTGAAGATGAGCTAAATTATGATTGGTTTTAAGTTTTCAATTATCCTAAATATATGTCACATTTCGATAGCAAAAATTATAAAACGTTATACATAACAACCGAGTAATCTGAAATGAATTAAGTACTTTAAAATTTGGCCGAAAGCACAGAGGAAATTAATGTTCCTCTCTTTTCCAGAAAGATATCTGAAAGTTTGTATGCATTTTTGGCTTTTAGGGCCTCCCAATTTTTTAACAAGAGAGATGGTTAAAAAAAACAATTACAGGCGGAAAATTGCATTCGTAAATTATGTTTCCGTATCAGCATTACTGTGTATCTGGAATTCTCTTTCAACCCTTTGTTCCATATGTGTAATTTTTCTTAATTCCCCAGTTTTATACCCCATGCCCCAACCTGGAAGAAAGGATGTTGCCATGAGAGATTATCAATCTCCCCAAGACAGGACCGCCGCCTCAGCTCTATAAGGGTATCGTATGAGCACCATTGAACCATTAATATTGTACCCCTTGGTGAACTTGGTCGTCTATTTTACTATTGTCACGCAAATCGCCTATTGGTTAACATTACTGAAACACGATGAGTTTAGGTATTCTTGAAAGAGCTATGTGATCAGGTTATTCTTGCTGACAACCTGACAACGATACTTTCTCGTGGGGTCTCCGCACAAAAGCTATTTCACTGTACAGAAGCTATTTCATTGAGCTTGGGTTTTGGGCATGCTTGGTATAATCAAGGTGTAGGTGATGGAAATGTTGTTCTCTATTTATTCAAACAAAGGCTTCTAGACGTAGATAGGCAAGATTGGATCTCAATTATTAGGTTTATGGATAGGCTTCGTACTTATGAGTTATCAAGAGTGAAATTTACGTGAAACTTAAGTAATGTATTCTAACAATTTCTATCAAAGAAAATTGATTTATAGCTTCCGTTGTAACTTAATGTACACACCGGAAGCATTAACTATGCGGGTATGGTTTGTACATATTGTAACATAAATGTCGTAGATGTTGAACACCATCTTCTTCTTGTCTGCCCAGTCTTATCGATTATTCGTAAGAGGTTTTTACCGCAGTAGGCCTACTACATAACGCACTCAGACAGGTTAAGGTTCAAAAATATTTTGATTACAGATTCCAAGCATACTTGTCAAAAATTATATCTTTTTATCAAATATGCCATGAAAAGCCGTGAAAATCATGTTGCCGATTAAACATCATTCCACCATTTTTCAGTCTATTGTTTTTCACATTTTGAGTTTTTTTTTTTTTATATGGATTGCGTTCCCTCAATTGTTACTGTATATCACTTCTTTGTTGTATTACATTCTGTATATGTGTCAAAGGCTGATCGCCCAGTTTACCAATAAATTGAATTGAATTGAACTTCAAAGAGTAAAAAGGGACATTTATATAATTTTGCAGATGTTTTCTATCTTTTGTTGAAAAGAAAGAACCATATAGTTTACGGTTAGCTGAAACTTTAATGATTATGGAAAATCACTCACGGAAATCTGGTGTTTATTTCGTTGAATTTCGTAATAATAGGAATTATCTAAAATGTAGACATGGTCTGATGCTTCCAAGGCGCTTATGTTGTTTAAGTTGCATTTCCTCCCAAAGAATGAAAGCTTATGGACTTGCAGTATAGATTCGACATACACTGCATTGTGCAACCTAGCAATCTAATATTATTTACAGGTTCATTAATACCTGTCGATAAAGTCATGAACACACCAGGTCGTAAACCATTGCGAAATTTCTTGCAGAAATTAGCATTACATTTTTCGTATAGCCGATTGGGCAAGTTGAGCCACCGTTCTTCTGTACATCGTGCGATCCAATAATAGCTACCGAAACTGTTATTAATAACTTTATAACAGGAAATGATGGCCCAATTATGTATATAATCATATCTGACACTGTTTAATCAATATAACTTAGCACAATAACGGTAAATTTTGCTAATAAATTCCAGGCATCCTTTTTGTAATGCACTATATTCTTCTTGTACTATCTCGTTCTTCCCGATATAGATGTTGATTTTAGATGGATGAAAGCTCATTGACAGTGCCAACAAGTTTCTTCCGCACACTTGTTATTTATAGCGTGTTATTTACATCTGTGACTGCGCATGAGCTGATGAAAACACATTTTCATAATACACTTTTGAAAATACGGGAATCCGTTTGGTTTCCGTTTTCTTTAAATATCGCTCACACTTACCTCTTTTTAGATCATAACAAGTCATTATGATCTGATGATGAAGCCAAGGAAATAAGGCAAAGAGACAATCGAGTTATGGAACAAAGGTCTATTAATAATTAAAGAGGCGATATCGTCATGTGTGCACAATATTTAGAATTCCTTCCAAATTTTTTGATTGGTTGAAATTTTGCTGCGCGATTCGTTGTCTCGTATTGCAAGGTATATAGTTATTTAAAACGCAATGAAGTACACTACATGAGATAGCCCAGATACTCGCGGCGATCGCAAATAAGGTTTTTTTTTCAAATCATGCCATGAGTTCAAGCTCCGGTAGAATCGTTTATTTGGACTTTTTGCTTTCATCTTCTTCTTTTTTTTTCACAGTAATTTTCATTTGGTGACTATCATTGTAGTATTATAATACTAAAATTTCACTTTCGCTCTCTGACAAAAAAACATTAAAAAAAAACAAATAAGTTTCTCGTCACAGTAACGTAATGCGCTGTGTATGTAATTCTGCACACACAACGTACATGCTAGTGTCTGGCTGTACTGTGTGGTACAAACAGACAGAGGATCGGATCTTGCCTCCACAACCGGTTGCCTCTACAACCGGAAGTGACGTCAAAATAAAGTATCCCCATTTTTACCGTATTTTACTAAGACGAGCCTCCCTCTTTAATCAATTGTGAATATGTATCTTGAGAATGTTATCTTCATCTTCAAGACGAGCAGTAATTATAAGAATAAAGTTCATCTCATTGACTGGATTCTTGTTATCAGACAATGAGTAAAAAGTGACGTCTGAATATCAATCAAAACAGTGAGGTTGGAATATCAATCAAAGATGCGAGGTCGGAGTATCAATCGAAACAGGACGTGACGTCGAAATAACAATCCAAAAAGTGAGTTCGAAATATCAATTCAAACAGTAAGGTCAAAATATATTTCAAACAGTAAGGTCAAAATATCAATCCAGTGTGGTCGAAATATCAATCGAAAGTGAGGTCGAAATGTCAATCCCGGAACAGTGTGTTCGGAATATCAATCCCAACGGTGAGGTTGAAATATCAGTCCAAACAGTAAGCAGTAAGATTGAAATAACAATCCAAACAGTGAGGTTAAAATATCAATCTAAACAGTAAGGTCGAAATATCACTCCGATTAGTGAGGTTGATCGAAGGAGGACATGGGGAAGCCCAGTACAATGACAGAAATAAAACGACGGCACGTATTTTCGTTAGACCATGGAGGTACCACTTTAGTGTTTGAACCATGTTCGAATTATAAAAGCTATTTCAAGTTTTAATTTTATCATTGGAGAGCAGTGGAGGTATACAATGGCAGGGACGGTGAAGGATACATGGCTGAGAATTAAGATCCCTAACTGCTTAACTGTTTGCTGGGCAATCATATATAGGCTTAATGATGATAAAAATAAAACATAATCAAAATGATTTACAAACTTGCCCTAATACAGTAATACCTCTGGATAGAAACGTCTGCTGGTCCAGACAAATGTGGTTCCTTAAAAATGCACCGCCATCCCTGGAATTAGATTTCCAAAGGGTAACAAGTTGGGAATGAAATTGTCAATGTTTTCTGGTTGTGGGTGCGAGGGCGATACTTAAAAGAAGAACACTTTATATGACGTCACTGGAGTAAGTCATGGTGAGAACAATCAGGCATTCCTGCACGTATGTGTTCATATCTAGAATGAAACTCAAAAGCATCGACCTTTTCTAGACGGCATCAATGAATTATAACACAAATATAGGCTTTGAAGTATCACAAATTGTATTTCTAAGAAGATGGCGTAATTTACATTTTTTAATAAGGTAAATATTAAGCTAGTAGTATCGAAAGGTTCTTCGATCTTTTTAGCGATATAGGTCTACAATTACAAGGGATCAATAAAACAGCACCCATTCCAGTTACACTGAGTTCATTATTGAGAAGTGTCTGGAGAACATACATAGAACCAGCTCCTGGATCACGTGACGGCGTCCTAGTCACATGATTGCTTTAAGTTAAAAAAAACGACCCGAAGGCCTGTGGAATCTTCAAAGTCGTTTTTATCCCTCAGTGCCACACTTGTTATTGCATATGTGTGTTCATCCATCAAGATGTTATATTATAGATATCATTTTCTATATGTTGACTAATAATCTGAAATTCTACATTATGATCCTAAATTTTCAACTACAAAAATTGTGAAATTGTCCGATTTTCATGCTCATATTGCCAAGTTATAGTCAACAATAACAACTGAGGAACAGAAGAAAAACTACTGAAACTGCATTAGCTGGAAACTTGAACGTCTATCGAAATTTGCTACTTATCGTAAAATGTTCTCCGTTTTCGTGAAATTTGCTTCAATTTACGTGCAATTTCCTTCAATTTTCGTAAAATTTCATTCATTTTCCTGAAGTTTTCTTACATTTTTGGGAATATTTCTTCAATTTTTGAGAAATATTGCAAACTAATACCAAAAATTTCAATATTCTAACATACACACCCTCCCCTCCATTTACAAATAGTTTATAGACCGTGCTATTTTTGTAGGTCTGTTGGAACAAATAATAAAATTGCCTTCTTCTTTTTACGAAAATTGAAGATTTCAATATCTGAATATAGAGACGATACCATATAGAAAATGAAAATGTCTTCGAATCCTTTCTTCATCATTTTATGCCCGTTATGGTACTCCGTAGATGAACATTCTTAAACAAATTTTTGACAAACATCAAACTTTGATCATTCAATGCTGGAAAGCTGGAAGAATGCATTTAATTAGTAGTTAACTGATTATTTCACTTCACTCTATTTTTTAAGAACCTTTTTGTAGTCAAAATGCTTTTCTGGCAGTCTGGTTCAGTAAAATAGGGGGGTTTGCAAAATTTTAGGGGACCAAATCTGGCGAAAGGTCTTTGTCTATTTAATCAGTAAACTATATGAACCACAAGTGCAGACATTTAGTTGCCTGCAGGACCGTAATTCCCAGGGAACATGGGGGACCTGCCCCCCCCCCCACTTTTCCGTAAAATTGTAAAAAAATCAGCACACTTTGGGGAAAACGTGCCTCTTGTCCCACCCCCACTTTTTTTTATTTTATAAGAGGCCATGCCATACCCCCACCTCATCCCCAAACACACTTTCCGGATGAGAACTACGGCCCTGGTTGCCTGAGATAGCATAATCCTAGTTATGAGATCAATTGAAATTTACCATCAGTCTAACTTCTTGAGTATATACTACTCGAAAATGGCTGCTCCGTTGCTTATATCTACTCATTTAAAAGTTTCAACTAAATGAACCAATATTACTCTTCCATATTCGTTATTTGTCCTGACCCCCCCCCCCCTTTCCCTTCTCCCTAAAAAACAAAACAATTGTCACAGTTTTCAAATATTGTTTCAAGTTTCAACAACAATTCCTCACAACAAGAATAGGCCTAAAAGTCAAGGCACTTACAAAATTAGTTCAAGGGTCAAGCAAGTCCACTTTATATGCATGAAAGAGGAATTTAATGGAAACAAAATGGTGAAAAAAGCATTTGAAAATTATATTCCGTTAAGAAGATATCTAAGTTTAAAGTTTGGTATCATTTGTATAGAAACGACTAAAATCAGACTAGCTGTGATGAGCTGTACTTGTGTGTTGTGACACAACGAGCAACTAGGGGCATAACCTCTGCTGAATGGTCAGTCTGTGGATTACATACAAGTGCTTGTATATAAATAATCATGTCTTAAAAAATGTGAATTTCTATCATTCTTTTCCACAATTAGGGGCATATATTTTTGTGGGTGAGAATTATATTTGGCGGTGCCAGAATTTCATTAGGAGAAGTAAGGGGTGGGGACCCCCTCCCCTCTCCCCGCGACTACGCCACTGGTCTGGTCGCTGCTCTTTTGTGAATTGTAATCTTCTTTTTTCAAACTAAAATGTCAGCCTCTATTTTACAACCTCCATTCTATATTACAACCTCAATTTTAAGTTCAGTTTCAGAATCGTACTAATAGATTATAGTTACTATCTGACTATAGTTGCTATCTGACTATAGTTACTATCTAACTATAGTTACTATCTGATTATAGTTATACTATCTGACTATAGTTACTATCTGACTATAGCTACTATCTGACTATAGTTACTATCTGACTATAGTTACTATCTGACTGTAGTTACTATCTGACTAGTTACTATCTGACTATAGTTACTATCTGATTATAGTTACTATCTGATTATAGTTACTATCTGATTATAGTTACTATCTGACTATAGTTACTATCTGACTATAGTAAACCAAATCCAGAGCAGAAGAACCCTTTCAAGTTACAAATGCCAATATGAAATCATAGGGTAGCGTAGATTGGCACAATTTAAGTAGGGGGCTGAAATCATGTATATACATATTATAGTGTATTAAGTCCGAAAGTTCGTCACTTTGCCTCTTCCTTCCATGCCGAATTTTGGACCCTATAGGCTCAGCCTGGGCCCTATTTCCAGTTTAGAATATGCTCCTTAATTAGAGTGTGGTAAACAACGCAGAAATAACTATAACAAAGATCTGTGCAGGGCAGAAATAGAACAATCTGTCTGGTCATACGTCACAACTGTTGCTTAAAACGACCAGTGAAAACTCAAAAAGCTTTTTATCTACCTACTGTGGTGTAGCGGTTATCATACCTGTCTACAGACCACGAGGCCCCGGGTTCAATCCTGGGGTGGGTAGACACGCCAGTGCACCACAACTGGTTATCAAAGGCCGTGGACATTGACTTGGTTGTCGATGTTATGTCTGTCCGTACGTCGTACCTGTGTTCTCGTCCGGGTCGTATTAAGCGTTTCGTGATAGCATTTGTACTATCATAACCGAATACGCAGGCGACGACCCCGTCATTGTAATTGTGTGTTCAACTCTCTCTCTCTCAAAAAGCTGGTAGAATGGATTATTTTGATGACTTCGTGGTGTGCATGTGTTAAAACAATGCCACCGTGAAAGATATAGTATTACGGTGCATGGCCAGTGAAAGGGACATTTCCTTGTTATGATCATTGAGGTACCATATGGTACCTCCATGTTATGATGTCTTTATGTGCCGTACGTATACGTGCGCATAGACTTACTATTACAGTAAACTTTGTTTAGATCTCATAAAGTTCTGAGAAATAACAACTTCCTGAAGAAATAAAAAAAGAAAATACAACTAAGCATATTCTTTCAAACTGTCAAACCAGGAAGTTGGTAAGCGTTTTCCTATAGCAGCTAGGAGGAGGTTGACATGTTAGAATTAAAGGCTAGCTGGCGACAATGTTGTAGGTTCCAGCCATGTGGCCATTATTCTGTTCTTTAAAGTAGCATCCATGGTAGTAGACATTCTGCAAGATACATATTGACGTACAATTTCGTTGTTTTGTAGTTTTATTTTGGTGATATGTATTTTCGTTTCGCCAAACAACTCAAGCTCTTCGCCAGTTCCACCAAAGAGCTTCTACAGCTCTTTGCCAGTTCCACACTGTAATATCCTACCGGAAACCTATACACCTGTGCCGCTACCCTGTTATGTTGTGATGTCAACAGACTATGTTACCTATAATACGCATCTGAATTCTATCATTTCAGAGAACAGGATGTGCGCACACTTGGTTTCACCTTTACGTGTATTCATGGAAGAGGAAAAACATTAGTACTATAGTGAAACCTAACCGCAGGATATACCGTCGGCTGTTTTGCACCTTCTTTTTTTGACAGTTCTCTTTTTATTTTAATTCTCTGGAGGTGGAAACAAAAAGGACGAAATCACCAATCTTCGTTATTATAAGCCCAATAAATATGCCGAAATATATTTGAAGTTCTAAAAGAGAAAAGCGTCGATATTATTTGTTACGGTGAACAAAGGGTGTTCAAATACAGTGACAATGGAATATTTCAAAGGTTTTTACATACTCAGAACAACAAATATCATAGTTTTATTATATTGTGTATTCATATGTCAATTTTTGACTATTTCTTTCGCATTTAATTTGGATACAACATGGCCAATTATCCACACCGGCAATGTGGATTCTCTGTTTGGATTTTCAGTAGCACTGCATCAAGAGGGCCAAAATCACATGTGAGTATGTACATTAAACTGCGGGGACCAGAGGGGTTAATAACATTGATTGTTAAAGGTGTGTGAACGTGTGGAGGCAAATTAAGTACATTTCTATCAACAAACATAACATTTCATCAATTTATTTTTTTAATCGCTGTTAAAAAGTGATCATTTAACAGTTTTTCTTTTTTTTAAAGCCTTTTTTTTTGTAATTCGCTTTTGTTATTTTTGTGATTGTCATATTTGGGTGTGGGCACCAGATTGCAGACAAAATGCCACGATCCTTCGCCAGTAGCAGGAGTTGACCTTTTCATCATTTTCAGTGGCTGCGATTTAGGAAAACAAGCAAAAACTGAAAGGGAAATTTAAGAGTAACCCAAAATCTTAAAAATGCATTCTTCACGATATGTCGGATCTTTTTTTATAATACGTAAAGATTTGGAGCTGTCCGCCATACATCACAAATTGAGCAAATAACTCCTCAAGCATTTGATAAACCATAATCGCGAATCTTAACTGCCTAAATTACATTTCCGAAATTTAGAAAGGATGTTTTTTTAATTCTTTCCAACAGGCTATTTAACTCCATTCTCAGTATAAAAGCCTACTATCAAATTTTTTATTGGCAATAATAAGATGATGAAAAGAAAAAGAAAACTGTTGAAAAGACTACCTTTTTGACAATCAAAGTGCATTTTCAAATGTTTTAGTTTCAGAGTTTCGTGCACCGTGACAATTTGTGATGACAAGCAGGTCATAATTGCTATGACATTCTCAATGTGTATTATACCTGATTCCAGTCATTGAAACGGTTGAAAAAAATGAAAGGGTCATCACCGGTTCAAGTACAGATGTTGCCATGCACCCGTTCACGGGGATGGGTGCGAGGAGTGGAGGGGGGGGAGGGGTCGAGTTATGGTAAAGATAAAATACTTTTCCAACACGGCTCCACGGCCATCATGATACTTTTCCAACACGGCTCCACGGTCATAATTGGTTAAGCGGGGCTCATCCCATTAAACCACAAGTTTTTATTTGTTATGATTCTTTCTTCACCACAGACAAAGAAACTAAACTTCTCCTTACATGAATTAGAAAATATCTTCCATTCAAAGGGATGCTCCTCTATCTGCTTATTAAATGGGCATTTCCTTTATTCAGTAATTTAATACTGCAATGTCCTGCGGTTAGAAAATCTCTCTTCTGCGCCCTGAAAAAAAAAAAAAAAAAAAAGTTTAGCGATGCAATTATCGGATGAAACTATATCACAAACCTAAAAAAGGTGTTGAAGCCTCAAGGCTTCAACTCCCCCCCTCCCCTGCCTGTATTCGTATGTACAGCGTACATGTTTATTATGTACCTTTAATATGGTTTTAAATTTTGCTCATCTGCATAGAGCAAAGTTAAAGTATTTAGACTTTTAGGATAGTCAGATTTACTTGTTGATAATGAAGGAAGTTTGCAATATGCAATAAGGGAAACAAGTAAGTCATTTCTGATAATACCTTTAAAAGCTGTTGCATAAAGACAATTAAATTCTGAGGACTATACGTCCTTCAGATTTTGCTTTTAAGTTGTGGCCGAATCACGTTCCTAGATAGTTAAATCAGGGAGTGGTTAAATGTGGGTGGATGGTAGGTTTGTGATGTAGGGAATTAAATGCAGGTCAAATGTCTTTATGGTATTCCCGGGGAGGGGGAGGGGAGGGAGAAAGGCTTTTCATTGATTTTAAGTTCATTATTTTTTTGGTAACTGCAGTATGAAAGAAGTCAATTTTGATACCTAAACATATTGTAAAAATAGACCAGAAAATGGTGCCAAAAGGCACCTTCTCGGGTGGCACACACACACACACACACACACACACACATACATATATATATATATATATATATATATATATATATATATATATATATATATATATATATATATATATATATATATGAATATATATATATATATATACACACACATATATATATATATATATATATATATATATATATATATATATATATATATATATATATATATATATGAATATATATATATATATATATATATATATATATATATATATATATATATATATATATATATATATATATATATATATATATATATATATATATATATATATATATATATATATATATATATATATATATATATATATATAACAATGTCTCTAGCAAACAGATTATTTTATAAACCAAATATTTCGAAAACTCCTGTATCCTTCTTCAGTGGTGTGAAGTCAAGTTTTGACTTCATACCACTGAAGAAGGAAACAGGAGTTTTCGAAATATTTGGTTTAAAAATAATCTGTTGGCTAGAGACATTGTCATTTTTTCCTATTTTGTTTTGTTTGTAATGGCCAATGCATGGAATTTATCTTTTTTATATATATATATATATATATATATATATATATATATATATATATATATATATATATATATATATATATATATATATATATATATATATATATATATATATATATATATATATATATATATATATATATATATATATATATATATATATATATATATATATATATATATATATATATATATATATATATATACATATATATATATCATTATTGAAATTATTTATATAGCGCCTCTCCCGTGGATCGAAGCGCTTTACAATAAAATTGATAATACATAGACAAACTCTTAATATACAATCAAAAAATTGATATATAAATATATACAAACTCTTAATATACAATATCAAATTCAAATTTATATATATATATAATATATATATATAAATATATATATATTATATATATATATATATATATATATATATATATATATATATAATATATATATATATATATATATATATATGTTATATATTTCTATCACATATGGCCGTGTCCTCCCCCTTCCCCTCTTCTTCCTCCCATTCCGCATATTCCGTCATTGGTAACCAGATAACTGTCCGGATGTCTTTCTCGGCAGACTGTCTGTTCAGCCGCTGAAGGCTTTCGCAATGTGTATAAAAGAAGCCAGGTCTTTTCTCTGAGACCAGTGGAGTAGCTAGACTTTTTGCAGAGGGGCAAAGCCATGAAAATTTCCTCCCGCACAACCGAAAATTTTTGGACGGGAGAAAGTCGGATATTTTGAGCAAATAATTCATACATTTTCAGGAAAAACTTGGGGATATTTGAGGAAAAAGTCGGAAATTTGGTATCCTCTAGACCTAATTAAAAATATAATTCGGTTCTCGCATTTTTTGTAATCTAGAGTTTTCCCAAAGATAGGCTGGTACAACTGAACTCTACTAAGACCACTTGCTTTCATCAGGATTAAAGAATTAGTTCAACTTGGTCAGGCAAGTCTGTGTTATGCGAAAGAGGACTTCAAAAGAAACAAAATAGACTAGAGAGCATTTAAAAATCTTATTCCGTTAAGGAGATACCTAAGTTTAAAGTTTGGTATCATTTGTGTAGAAACGACTGAAATCAGACTAGTTGTCAAAGTCCTTAAGTAAATCTGTCATATTTTGTCCTGCGATTTTGTGGCTTAAAAGCCATGGGATATGTCAAAAAAGCAGTAAAACTGTAGCAAGGAAGGGTATTTATTATATACCACCACCTAAAGAAAGATCGAGGAAAAATAATTTAAATAGTAACAAAATTAAATAAACTTTCTTTAAAATACATTAACAATTGTTAAAAATGTGAGGATGAAGACGCCAACTTTCCATAGTACGACTTACTACACCAGTCATTTCTACACAGATGACACAGCTTTAAATTTGAATATCTCCTTAACTGATCGGAATAACATTTTTGAATGCTTTCTCCACCATTTTGTTTCTATTTAAGCCCTCTTTCCTATAGACCTTTTCAAATCTAATTTGGCATTTCCCGGATAACTTATTTAGATAATGTCACATAGCCGAGATTCACGTGTCCGTAATGGATCAATCGTATACTAGAGGAATGTTATTGACTAATAAAATACTGGGGGAATCTTGGCCGTCCGCACAATTCACGCACGGTATGGGATCAAGCTTATGAAACAATATTTTCAAGCGCACATATCATACGTGCGTTATACATGAAAATACGCGCGCGTATATACGCGTGCGTATTGCTGCTTACATTTGTTTCCTCAAACCTGCATCTGATTGGTTGGGAAACAAAGGAAATGTTCCCCCACCATTTGAATGGTCGAAGTACTGAAGAAATCACGTTCGGGTAAACTCAGTTTAAAAAGGCTATCAATTCGGAGGCAACCCGAAAAACTGGGTACTTTGAAATACTTAAGAAATTGGGTACTTTTAAGTATTACGTCATCGTATGAGCCTACACTTTTGACCAGCCTACAATAAACATATGGGGTTTTCATTTTCCGCTCCGGATTGTCCAAACTGCCCATAATCTGTTTTGTTCATTTTCTCAAAAGGGCGACAATGATTTTCGAAAAGCAGCGGCAAAAAGTTTCTAATTTCTATTTACTATCTGTCTTCCAAATTTCAGCATATCCATTGAAATTTGGACAATCTGGAGCGGAAAATGAGAAGCCCCTTATGTTTAGTGTGGGCTAGTCAAATGTGTAGGCTTATGCTATGACGTAATACATAAAAGTACCTAATTTTTTGGGTATTTCAAAGTACCCAGTATTTCGGGTTGCTCCCGAACTGTCTATAGACCTTTCCAAACCGAGTTTAACCGAACGGTAAACGTCAGGGTACTTTAACCAATAAAATGCCGGGGAATTTTCGTTTTTACTAACTAACTAATCAGCTGCAGGGAAAATTGTTAACAAGAACAATACGCGCGCGTATTACATTCATAAGCTTTTACGCACGTACATAATAGTACAACATTACATGTGCGACGTACGTATGTGAAATGTATAAACTTTGTGTTGTATGCACACGTTAGGATCTAAATTTGCGTCAGTTTCAAGTGCTCTGCAGTTTTCTGTTTGGTGTGGAATTTCCTAACCAAATTACGCTACCATTTAAGTCTCAGTGAAGTGCTTATTTGTGTATGTAGGCCCCTATACTGTTAATTATTGTGTGAAGTCGTATTTTTAATGGGCTTGACCCCATACGTTAGTAAATTGTGCAGACGATCAGGATTCCCTGGAATTTGATTGGTCCATCATGGTCACGTGAATTTCGGCCATGTGACATTATTTAGATGAGATTTCCGGAAATCACCGATTCCGATTTGAAAAGGTCTATAATGTTGGATGGACATGCTTGACCACTGAACTGGTCCTTTAAGATCGATCATGTTACAATGATGTGTGTATGGAAGCATAGGTAGGAGTATGGTATACCACATCCCTGAGGACCCTGTCATAGGCAATTGTACGAGATTTTAGTTGTAGGGGCAAAACATATTTGGGGAAAAAACATATTTGGGAACAAATAATGTACATCATTTACAGGATAAATTAATTCCCATTCGTGTCTTTTGATTGGTCGCAATACAATGGTCAGATGGTCCGATGGGCACTGATACTGATGAACTAACTTTTTTATTTTTTTTTATTATTTTTTACTCATACTTTTTACGCTCGGTTGGCGTTCATGTCCTCTTGAAGGATTTTTGCCGACTTAACCGTTTCAGATTCAGAATCGTTTTGGAATAAAATGTACACCGCCACATTTTAATCACGACAGGTGACCATAAATTATACGTACAATTCAAACGTGTTTATATATTTTTTGTTTGGAAATTAAAATGTAGCAAATGTTTTAGGGGCAGAGTGCATCCACTCGGCGATCCGCCGCGGGAGCTGCAAATTGTTGCTGAACTCCGATGTCATGTGACCACTTGTGCATGTCACAAAAATGCGGGTATATGCCACCCATGAATTCATCTTGCAATTTTTACCTTTCATCATGACCAGGTGTGCAATACTTATAGATTAGAATCAAAATTCAACCAAATTTGAGATTTTTCCTATGGAGCTGTTCACTACCCACGTGGTTGTCATTTCAAGTGTAGCGTACATTATGGTTGTCTTATGTGGGCTGTTCAAAGACTCGAATGCGAGAATACACGAATTCATAGTTACTTTAATTTGTCAGTTTGTTTTAGCTCAACCAACATAGAGCGTTGTATCATGGAGATACTATTTTGGATCTTTGTGGTTGGATTGAGGTCAAATCGAACAGGATATTCACTTTTTGGCTTTTAATATGTTTAAGCTTTTTTTAATTTGATACCTCTGGTCTTGAAATTTTGGCTCATAGAAGATGTTATCATTAATTCTAATCCTTGTATTTTGTTAGGTGTAAATCATTCAATGTAATTTTAGTTATAACTAAGAAAGGTGCAAATTTTTCATATTTTTAGAGATTTTTGGAGATATTCTATGGTGTAATATTTTACGCAAGCTCCCCTCCGGCATTTTTTTTTTTACGGTTTAACTGCTCATCGTGCATGAAAAGACATCAAAAAATAAACCAGCTTTGATCCATTGCTTATTTGAAAAAGAGATACTATTTGGGAATTCCTTAAATTCCTATCTCATTAGATATTGCTTCCAGTAATTATACTTACTAATTGTTAAAAAAAAAAAAGGTCCAGAAAATATGCTAAAAGGTCCAAAAATTTCCCATTACCCCTCCTTCCCTTCCTCCCACCCTAATCTGCAAGGGCTGGCTACACCCTTGAAACTAAAATTCATAAACACATGCAAAAAGAGGTCTGAAAATCTGAAATAGTTTATAAAGAAAAACATTAATATTCTAATCTGTATTGGGTGTATGACATTATTTTGTAGAGGGTGGATGAACAAAATGACCACTCCCATGTAAGTTTATATTGGCAGAAATAATGCTAAAAGATATGTGCTAAATTGTTTTGTATATGATGTGAAATTTCTTCAGGTGACTTATAATTATCATTTCTATCATATTAATTGAAGAAAAAGCCAGACTTAGTGTCTCCTTTCATAAGCTTGTGATCGTTTCAAATGGAATACTAAAATTAAGAAAATAAGTACTCTCAAATATTTCATATGCTAGAAAATCCTCAAAGGTTGATCAGCCTTAAATGGAAAACTAAATTTGTTATTTCTTTACACTCCGACTGAAAAATTGGAAACAATATTATATTATGAATAGGAAAATAAAACTGTTGAAAAGAGCACTGATCAAAGTTCATTTTCAATACAAAGTTTCATCCACAATTTGCAGATTTGTGTGTAAGTAATGGAAGGACAAACGACTGAACAAACATGAGTAGAAATTCCTTTGTAACCATGGTAATGCACCAATTTCCATGGAGCAAACTAACATTTGGGCCCCTAATATCTCGATAAATTCTTAAATAAAAAAAAAAAGAAGAAAAAAAAGTGTCTTCAGCTATCTTTAGTCCAATTTATACCGTTTTCGTCATTGTCAATTATGAATTTTCGCCGATTTTTGCCCCAGTGCCTGTGCTTGGGTGTTTTAGTTCAACCAACTTAGAATGTTGTGTTGAGGTTATAAAATCGTACAGGAATTTCACTTTTTGACTCTTAATTTGTTTGAACTCTTTTGTTTTGACACTTCTGGTCTTGAAAGTTTGGCTCATAGAAGATGTTATCTTCAATTCTAAAACTTGAACAGTAGAATTTTGTTTAGGTGTAAATCATTGGGAAAAGAAATAAAGTGCAAAGTTTTTCATTTCATATTTTTAGAGATTTTTGGAGATACTCATAGTGTCCTGTTTCACACTCAGTGAGCACAGGCCTCCCTCAAGCATTTTCTTTTTTGATCAAACTGCCCATCGTGCATGAATAGATTTCAGGTAGTAATTAACCAGTTTCCGTGATCAAACTGCCCATCGTGCATGAATATCGACAGACCACTATGATCTGATGATATATGATCAATTGCTTATTTGAAACATAGGGATACTATTTGGGAATTCTTTCTTATCTCAATAGATATTGTTTTTAATACTTACTCTTGTTCCCCGCAGGTGTAACTTTGTATGAAACTACATGGAAAATTAAATATCTATAGGCCTACGGACGGGTAGATTGAGCTTAATTTGATTTAAGCTTTACTTGAAGAAAATATGCTACAAAACATGAAAATAATAAACATTTTCATTAAAATTTGTGAAAAATTGATCAATTTACATTGCTTAAAATGTTTAGGCCTTGCTATAATAAGCAATCAAAATTTTATATAAATTCTGTGACATTACATTTAACAACCACAAAACCTATCAATCTCCTTATGCCAAGTTGTTATTTTATTGTTTTTTTCTTTCAAATCTCCACCAAGCTTATTTGAATGAGAGCAGTTGAAAATGACGAAGAAGTTTTGAACCTGATCTCCATCATATATCCTAGCTCAATCAAATTGGTAGGAGAAACTGGTCAGCTTGATGGTTGTCATTGACTGAAATTTAGGACAGAAATATAAAGAATTTTATTATAAAACTCTCAACTACAAACAATCAATATCTTCTCAATAAAAACATGGCACATTATTTCAAAAGACTTGACATCAATATCCTTCATCATGCCACCTTTTTCTTTTATTGACAACAAATCACATGCACCACAGGATGGACACTCGAAAACTTGACTCAAAATTGAAAGGGTTGAGTATTTGGATACCTTTTTAGTCCCCAAATTAATCAGAACCGAGGTCTCCATGCATGCATGGCATTGCTCAGTGCGAGTGTCGACGCAGCGAGAATGCATACTCCTTCTCTCGGACATTAAGCAAATTACATGGTGTTCCATACGACCCGAATCCGCGGTGGGTACTATTCTTTCAAACCTCCCAGAACATTGTCTAATCCCACCCCTACTCCATCAGTCCATGTAGATGAAAATTACCACGATAATTGCACCTGGAACGAAAAAACGACTAGCGCGTCAAGACTTCAGTGTACTTCCAGATAAGACTCAGCGAAAGATGACCAAAAAATTAAGATCAATAGTTTTAATCAATTATATTTAAGAGGATATATTTCATTTTCAGAAGGTAATATCGAGATTTGCTTTGTAATTTAGATAATGTCGTGTCATGAATTACATTGCCAGAAATGATTGATGATATCTTATCTCTCGCAATGGTATTTTACACATTTGTTATCTGTTGATAATCTGAAAGGCCTCGAATGAAATTAAAGTTATCAAAAGCGGACTGACCAGAGATTACCTGACCGAAAGTGGCTTAATTTATGATTACTACGTTTTATTATTCAACTTCATAACTAAAAACCGATGTTATACCGTATACCCTCCTTGTGTGTACTAGATGTACCTTCAGCAGTATAGATTTTTATCATGGACAGATTGAAGAATTGCGATACTTGGTGTGGGAAGAGTTCACAGTGACTTGGTGATACCGGAAGGAAATCATCCAAGCAGATGAGGTCATGCAGTCATGGGACGCAAGGGTTCTTACAAGGTAGCACAGAACTAATAATTTGCCCCAATGAAGCCTATGATGAAAGAGTCAAGTTCGGGGTCCTTTTTATACCAAAATGTTATAGATTTGGGATCCTTTGTGATGTTTTCCAAAAAGTACCATCTAATATCTCGGATGAGGCCGGGTACTTTTAATAGGGGGTCACCAGAGGTTTTGGCCCACTTTTTTTGGGCTGAAGTGAAGAGGCGTTATACACCCTCACCAAATCACTTAAATTTGGGTATGGGTTCATGGTAAAATAGTTCCCCATGAAAGTTTTACTGAAACAAATCTCGTCAAGTTTGGATATGCATAGTCAAGTCCTATCCTATGTTTTATGTTTTCCAAAAAGTACCATCTATTATCTCTCAAATGAGGGTACTTTCAATAGGGGGTCACCAGAGGTTTTGGCCCCTTTTTTTTGGCTGAAGTGAAGAGGTGTTATATACCCTCACCAAATCACTCAAATTTTGGTATGGGTCCATAGTAAAATAGTTCTCCATAAAACTTTTACTGAAACAAATCTCGTCAAGTTTGGATATGCATAGTCAAGAACTATAATTTCTCTACCATTATTGAAATTTTCAACTTCTCAGCTTCCTTTCCCATGCTATGAAACATCACGAAAATATTTGTATAAGCCTTTTCTCTGAGGGTTCTCATTTTCGGATGGCGGAGTGATACCTTATTAGTTCCGTGCTTAGAAGCTGGAGCCTCTGTCATGCAGTCTATGAAACTATCTAATAAAACTAACGTTGCAAGTGGTGGCAGGGGGTGGCAAGCCTTTTGGATTGGGTGGTCGCAAGGGAAAATATCTGGACCTTTTATCATATTTTCTGGACCTTTTTTTACCTTATTGGGGGATCGTGCCAGGAGTGTAGCCAGCTTTTTCGTGGGTGGGGGCGTGGGGGGGGGGGGGTATTTATCATTCAAGATGCACATACTTGACCACTGATTTATTCTTTTAAAAAAGTTCAATTCCTTACCGCGATATGGCTAATGAAAGTTCCAAGATTGCTTCATTGGTGAAAAATATATACCATGGTGAGTTGAACCATGAAGGTAGAAAGAAATTTCCATGGTTGAATTTTGCAGAGAAATAAAAAAGGATTAGTTCAGTGGTCAAGCATGTCATCTTATATGAAGAGGACTTTAAAAGAAACAAAATAGTGACGAAAGCGTTCAAAAATCTTATTTCGTTGAAGAGATATTCAAGTGTAAAGTTTGGAATCATTTCTTAAAAACGACTGAAATCAGACTAGTTGTGATGTCACAGCCTCAGATTCCTCAAAGTCTTTATGTCTTTTAAAGAAAGTTTATTAAATTTGTTCACTATTTAAATTATTTTCCCTCGAACTTTCTTCAGGTGGTATATTATAAATACCCTTCCTAGATTCAGTTTTACTACTTTTCTGACATAACCCATGGTTTTTAGGTCACAAAATTGCAGGAAAAAATATGATAGAATACATAAAGACTTTGAGGAATCTGAGTTTGTGACATCACAACTAAGTCTTAATTTCTGTCGTTTCTACACAAATGATACCACACTTTAAACTAAAAAATCTCTTTAATGGAACAAGAATTTGGAATGCTTTCTGCACTAATTTGTTTCTTTTGAAGTCCTCTTTCATAAATGATAGACTTGTTTGACCCCTGAACTTATTCTTTAACAGAGAAGAATACAAGTATGGCAGCTCCAGGCGTTTTTGCAGGGATGATAACATAGGTTTTCAAACGTTATCGACTCTGAATATGGCCGAACATTGTTTTGTGATGTATTGTTCCTATGCTTCAGCAAAGAGCTTGGCTTCAGGAACTTAAACAGTTTTGGTGGCATGTGTATGGATGGATGTACGTATGTGTGTATGTAAATATGCAGGCTAGTTTTGTGCAAGCTCTGAAGTTTCTTCAATTTAAGGAAAAGCAAATGACTCATGGCTGTCTTAAGAATATTTGAGGCCCCCGGGCAATGCAATATACCGGGGGGCCTTAAAATCCGTAATTGTATTTAGCTTTTGGTTAGTTTGCGGGGAATATTGGCCCGTTTCCTGGACGTTTTAACCACTTATCGGGAAATTTTACCAAATTTACAATAATTTTACAATATTCTTCAATTTCATGTTATAACTTCCTAATTTCATCTCCCAACTCGGAAGTATTTAATGTAATGGGAAGGTCACAGAAATCCAAAAGGGAATTCGCCCCTCTCCCACGCTTCCTATGCCTCTGCCTAATCTGCTGATCCAATTTTCGAGATAATAAACGACATTTTCAGATGATTGATCTAAAATAAGAAAAATTGAATCAAGTTTCTCAAAAATTTTACCAACGTTTTTTGTAAACTAATCGGATTTTTCGCAAATTTGATTCAGTGAGATTATTTAGAAATGATTAACTATCAGTTCCGAATTGTTCTAATTTAGTAAATTTTCTGAAGTTTTGTAAAAATTCTGGCCAGGGGGCAAGTGCCCCTTATCCTCTCAGTGAATACGCCGCAACACACACATTAAAAGTAAAAGTTTTTTAAGTAGCAAATTCAGTGTTTTTGAAGATGTCATTTTCAGAGCACATGAGTCAGTGAGTGAAAGCAAATTCAACCGCTGCTTCCTCATTGTGCTGAAAATAAATTCTCCTCTGTAAGTCTGTATGTGTGGTTACCATGCTCATACGGCTGAGTGCGATTTTAACATTGGGAAACACAGAATGAAGCGGAAAAACAGATTACCAAGTACTTTATTCATTTCCTTGTTTTGAAATAAATCAAAATACAAATTTCGATACGCGCCGAAAATAATATAATATATGCGTTCTGTATTGCTCGAGCGCCGCTGTGCCGGGTCACGAACAACAAGGGTTGCCGATGGGACCTCGGTCCAAAGACCAAACGCCAGATCCAACGTGTATTTTGATCATAAGGGCCCCGATTTCACATATACGCCATTGCTTCTTATGTTTTATTGCTCATTCATATAAACGTTAGCCCCGGGGCAATTGTACAGCGTGCCCATGCGATAAGACGGCCCTGCCTCTATTAGCGCACATATTTACATACATGAAATTGGTTAGATTATATTGATATGCATGGTGGACATGGCTCATGAATATGTTACTTAGCATATTTCATGATCAGATAATATCATGCAATGCCAATTTAGCTTCAAACTTGAGAATCATCCAACAATCTGACAGTGAAAGATTTAACCACGATTAAATATTTTTGCTTTTCTGGTTTGAAATTCTAATGGATCATATAAGTACAAATGTTTTGTTTTGTATTAAAGGAATATTCCCATGGTTTTTTGTGAAATTTATTTAAAAGAGCATACGTTTGGAGCCAATTTGGTACAAAAATCAGGTTGATATCATATTCCTTTCAGGAGATATGGATTTTTAAAAAAGATTTCCCAATTGCATTTTAAAGTTTTTGTACAAGTATATGATGAATTCGTGTTTGATGATGTCATAGACATGATAGATGCAATTCCATTGCACAGTTGCAAATGTTTATGTATTTGTTTGACGTTAATTGGTTGTTTCTGTATGATTAGAGACAATTTTCCAAAATTTATTTTAAGTAGGGTATATTTGGCAATGTATATAAATACCAAACTTTCATCAATTAATTTTTCTAGCAGGTCTAATAAAAAAGGATGGTAGATTTTAATGAAATACATCAACTTTGTGGGAGAATGTGTTGCTGTGATGTCATACTGAGCCTTCTCCTATTCGTTTATAGACATTTTTTTAACCTAAAAATTTGAATATATCACCACTAGTGTCCGGTTATTCATTTCAAGCTACCTGATTGGCTGACAAGCCCAATTTGCATAATCCTACTGTCCAGTTATTAACTCAACGATCTCCAGGTAGGAATAACCAGGGATTTGTTATTTAGGATTTTGGACTAAATTGTTTCTAAAATTTTTCTCTTTCTTGTGAAAGGTTACAAAAAAACATGGGAATATTCCTGTAAAAAGAACATAATTACGAGAAAAAGTCCTTAGTATAAAAGGTAATTAGGTTTTTGAGATATAACACACTTACCAAAGTTTGAGGTGTAGATTTTGATATCTTTGTGACGTATGAATGGGAAGAAAGCTTAGAAATCTAAAATCTAAACGCATTTGTCAAAAGAAACTTCTATACCTAAGGAAAAGTCTGAGATTTAAAACAGTTCTGTTCATCTGTTCATACATAATATTAATGTTTTTCGGTAAATAGCTCCATGTTTGTAGGCCTACTGTAATTAACCTGTTAAGGATGGTTGACTTGTATAAACAGTTATTAGGTTGTAGTGAGCTGGAACAGTCAGATAGTCCAATGCATTTAAAAGTTACTATGAAGACAAGGTCTCTTTTAATATTCTGTGTATAAGTTTTAAACACTGAATATTGCATTGCTAAATTTCGATATTTGTTAGAAACTCTGATAGTCTTTAATATTTCAACTGGAATTTCTAGAAGTTTGGTTTTCTACCTTAGATGATCTACAGAGACCTTGGTCTGTTGGTTTAAACTTGGTATCATCTTTATCAACTTTTCCTGTCTTTGATTACTAGATGTGGTTATGCAGGAAATGATCACATTCGATATTGGATAATGTGCAACATTTCGCAAACATTTCTTGCAAACTAAGAGGAAATTGCATACAAACAGGATGTGTTTACTTTTCCGGAAGGTGATTAGTAATGCATGGTGAGACCTTTGCAGGGTTGTCTATATTCTGCAAGCATCTACTGTACCGTATACCCCTCACATGAGTCATGGTGTTGCCCTAATTGCAGGATATTTATTTTTGTCATAGACGTTAATAATTCATAATCCGATAAATGTTTCCTGCTGTTCGGTGGCTTCCGTCTGTCATATACAATTGAAAATGACCAACAAAATATGATAGTGGTGGGTTGCTGTTTGTTCTCGGCGTATTATAAATTATCGGAACTAAAACAACTTTTAGGCCCTGATATACCGGTTGAGTGTAGATGCGTGACATCATCACTGTAGGACATTCAATTTATGACAACGACAAGATACTTCGGGATTTATTCCGTCTATTCCAAGGAATAGATCCACAACCAGGACGGTAATTACCGGGAAACAGGGGATAAGTCCCCCCCCCCCCACACACACACATTTTTGGCAGTAGAGTTTTTAAAATTTAGTACATTTTGGGGCAAATTTGTCTCTTATCTGCTTGTCCCCTACACTTTTGGATAAGAAGTCACGTCCGCCCACTTTCCACTTTTGGGATGAAAATTTCGGCGCTGACCACAACCACGTTTATGCCCTTGGGTAGGCTATGGGTCCCACCATCCACAGTAAACTGGTAACCTGAACTTAAATTTAAGGATTACTCCTCGTTTTGACGATCCTAGAACACATAACTGTCTAAGAGGTGACACCAGTGATTAAACGCCAGTCAGGAGCGGACTGGCAGGTTATCTAAGAGGTGACACCAGTGGTTGATCTCCAGTCAGGAGCGGACTGGCAGATTATCTAAGAGTGACACTAGTGGTTGATCTTCAGTCAGGAGCGGACTGGCAGGTTATCTAAGAGGTGACACCAGTGGTTGATCTCCAGTCAGGAGCGGACTGGCAGGTTATCTAAGAGGTGACACCAGGCATTGATCACCAGTCAGCAACTGACTGGCCGGTTATCTAAGAGGTGACATCAGGGATTGATCGCCAGTCAGGAGCTGACTGGCAGGTTATCTAAGAGGTGACACCAGTGGTTGATCTCCAGTCAGGAGCGGACTGGCAGATTATCTAAGAGTGACACTAGTGGTTGATCTTCAGTCAGGAGCGGACTGGCAGGTTATCTAAGAGGTGATACCAGTGGTTGATCTGCAGTCAGGAGCGGACTGGCAGATTATCTAAGAGTGACACTAGTGGTTGATCTCCAGTCAGGAGCGGACTGGCTGACTGGCAGGTTATCTAAAAGGTGACACCAGTGGTTGATCTCCAGTCAGGAGCGGACTGGCAGATTATCTAAGAGTGACACTAGTGGTTGATCTCCAGTCAGGAGCGGACTGGCAGGTTATCTAAGAGGTGACACCAGGCATTGATCACCAGTCAGCAACTGACTGGCCGGTTATCTAAGAGGTGACATCAGGGATTGATCGCCAGTCAGGAGCTGACTGGCAGGTTATCAAAGAGGTGACACCAGTGGTTGTCTTCAGTCGGGAGCGGACTGGCAGGTTAAAACAGGTCGGGAAATATAAATCGGGTCAGGCCATTTGGGGGTTTGGGGGTGAAGATAGAGACAAGAGGGTTTGGGGCATGGAAAAAAAATGGCTAATTTTGGAACATACAATCGAAATTGAAAACTAAATGGACTTGCTTTGACTGGACAAGACTTCTTTAAATGTGACCATCACTGGTTCGTAACAGCCTAGCCTGGATTTGACCTTTTTATTCATTTTATTGTACTAATTTTTTACAGGCCATCAGGCCACATTTGGTTCAGGCCACTGCCAGACTGTCGGGAGAGTCCCGAATCCCCCGATGGCCGGTCCGCTACTGTCGCCAGTTGCATGTGAAGAGACGAATGTCGTTTGAAAGATTTTGCCCCAATGAAAGTACGCCTACAGATACATTTTACAGTGAGTGCATAAGCAGGAATCTGTAAATGGTTATATAACGCATGGGCGATTAACATTGTTTGGGGTCATACTTTGCTATCAAACTACACTACACACGTATTCGAAAATCCATAACATCTACCCGGCGAAAGTAAGTAATGTAAATAAATATTTCCAGATCAGTTAAAATTTCCTGCTGTACTATACGTGTGATTGAATATATACTGAGGATAATCGATTTCTGGGGTACATACGGTATTGACTGGGTTGTTCTTTCAAACTCAGCTACGTGTTTGTCACACGACTTAAATATTTTGATTGCCCTGACCAAAATCTAGATTTTCCAGCTTCGAGCAAGACTATCATTCTGGGATTGCCCAATTCTCCACGGGGTCAGAGACTTGCGTCATTACCATACGAACTAATGAACGCATGTGTTGCTTTGTCGCTTAAAGGATTGGTGACATGTAGCAATTTTGATATCAACTGATGTATATTTTTTATTTGTAACAACCTTTTAACACATATGTAGTTCGAAAAATGTCTATCTTTTACAATCTGAGAAAAACACTTTTTTGCCGCTCATGTGACTTAATTTTCTATTCTAATTTCTATTGTTAAAATTTGTGACGTACAAGTTGGACAGTGATATCACTGATCTCCGACTGGCCGTATACGTAGGCTTACATATACAATGCGTGCATCGTGTGTATTTGTCGGCTACTCTAGTTCAAGTCGGAAGTGGAGACCTAAACTTTTAGCCTTTTTTTGGTAATTTCTAGGAAATAGATTGCATGACGGTATAGCTTAGACGAATAGGAGAGAATCGTATGAATCAGTGCATGTACCGCCGTACCGGGTGAAACTGAGAGGCACTAAATATTTCCAAAATGTATGATTTCGTAAGTTACCTTAAATCTGCGGTGTTGTGGAGGCGTTTGCGATGGGTTTGTTGTGATACATGTAAGGCCTACGTATAACTGGAACTTCGCGTTCAGCCAGCTCAGAGTGACTTACTTCCCCCGGTAATATCTCGAACATTTATGGTTGGATTGCATCTTCAGGTATGCTATGGGGGTCTATAATGATTGCATCTTCAGGTATGCTATGGGGTCTATAATGATTGCATCTTTAGGTATACTATGGGGGTCTATAATGATTGCATCTTCAGGTATACTATGGGGTCTATAATGATTGCATCTTTAGGTATACTATGGGGGTTTATGATGATTGCATCTTCAGGTATACTATGGGGGTCTATAATGATTGCATCTTCAGGTATACTATGGGGTCTATAATGATTGCATCTTTAGGTATACTATGGGGGTTTATGATGATTGCATCTTCAGGTATACTATGGGGGTCTATAATGATTGCATCTTTAGGTATACTATGGGGGTCTATAATGATTGCATCTTCAGGTATACTATGGGGGTCTATAATGATTGCATCTTCAGGTATACTATGGGGGTCTATAATGATTGCATCTTCAGGTATACTATGGGGTCTATAATGATTGCATCTTTAGGTATACTATGGGGGTTTATGATGATTGCATCTTCAGGTATACTATAGGGTCTATAATGTCTCCGTCAAGTTCTTAAAAGGAATCTTTTGTGTCTGAGTATCAGAAGATGAAATTTTTGAAACTTTTTGCAGATGACATTTTAGGTCTGTAATTACGTTGTAAGCGTTTACATAGGCAGGTCTGCGGGGGCTCTACAACTTGAAGCGTCACGTATTTAAATAAATTTGCGAACGCCACAGAAAGTGGTTATACTAAACTTCAAAATAATGCGATTTTCACACTTTTGCAATTATTATTTTGGAGAAATAGGGGTTACTAAGTATCCACACTCACTGTCCTCTTTGGGCCATATGTACCATAAGGCTGCAGTGTACTCTCTCCAATCTAAGGTATACTGTCTCTGGCAACGTGTCTGGCTTCATTCCAAGAATTCCACCCTAGCGCCTTTCTTTCCTTCACTACCGTTTTTCTTGGACGTCGTACTTTCCTTCTGGCTTCCATGTCAATGCTGTCATGCAGTGGCTGTCCTCTTTCATTTAAATACATGCCCAATCTACCTCCATCTTCTCATTTTGACTTCGTTACTATTTCTCCTTTGCTTAGTAAATCTCAATAATATCGTTTAAAACAACATATGGTCATCTGATCTTCAAAATTCTTCTCATGCATTTGAACATGAAGGTATCCAATTTCTTATGGTCAGTCTCATTGGTCTTCCACATCTCACAATCGTATAAGAGAACTGACCTAACAATAGAGCTAAATAAACTGATCTTTGTTTTGACTGAACCTATATCTTTGTTTTGACTGAACCTATATTTTTTTTTGTAATTTACCGGTAATTTCGGTAAATTACCAGCAGCCAGGACGCCGGTAATTTACCGTAAAATTACAATATAATACCGTAATGTTATTTAACAGTATTATCACGCTGTTATACAACAGTGGCATCATACTGTAAATTCACAGAGGTTAAAAGTATATTCACGGTGGTCCAATGTAATTTAACGGTGGCACTGAAATGTAATTTAACGATAGAAAAGTTCTTTCACGGCGGTTCAATGTAAATTAAGTCGCTTTAAAATGTAAATTGACGGTAGAAAAGTACTTTTACGGTGGTTTAAATAAATTTAACAGTTGCTTTAGGAATGTAATTTGGTGGTAGAATTTTTTTTTTTTTTAGTGGTTTAATGTAATTTAACAGTTGCATTAGAATGTAAATTGACGGTGAAAAAGTTCTTTCACAGTGGTAGCCTAACTGTCCAATGTGTTGTTATTTGAGGGAAGGAGAGTTCTTTCACCGTGGTCCAATGTATTAACACAATAGTACTAGAGTGCAATTTGACAGTAGAAGATTTCTTTCACGGTACTGTTGTGGCATCAGACTTTAATTTTACAGTGGGAGAAAGTAAATTCACAGTAGAGTGATGTATTTCACAATTCGCAATTATACATAATTATAAAAGCTTCATTTTTATGAATAACATCTTTGATTTCAAACAGTTACTCTCAGACAACCTTTGCTCAACTTGTTAGATAAAAATATAGTAATGAAAGACTTTTTTGGCAAAACCAGCACCAGTTTTATTTCTCTTGGCAATGTCTACAGACAATATGTATCACTAGATCACAGTGATATGGCAGAGATCACTTTAGCCAGTCATCAAACAGATGATCATGACGTATCTACATCATAATTGCTGTTATGATTGCAAGACATTTCATTTCTAGAGACCTGTGTATATCACAGCAAAGTGAAGTTACAACTTACAACTATTAGTCTCTTCAGAGCTTACCATGCCATTTCAGAATCTTTGAAATATGATTGTTTTTCTAATGTAAACACTTTACTCAAATTGACAAAAACATTTGACACAACCCAAGGCACATTTCTCTTCATTTAAAATACTTAAAACAATGTGAAAAAACTGTTACTGTATAAACTGAAGCTGATTTGCACTTGCTATACACATACAATTTCTTGGAACAAGAAAGCAAAGGCTTTTGAGTTTCCAAATATTTCTAAAAAGACCTAAAGCTCATGAACAAAACATCCCTAACTACATGTAAATGATACTGTGCATTTTTTTCAAGGTGATTATTTTGCACTTGCTAACTTTACTTGAAGGTTTTTGTGTTTCTAATTACTTTCTTTCAAAGTGTTTTGTCAAGTTTTCAATTGGAACCGCCTACTCATTAATATACTTCTTTTGTTTTAATAACTCAAGCAATAAAAAATGATGTTATGAAAACATTTTTGAAAATATAACCACAAAATAACTTCCATAATCATCACTTTACACTAACGATATTATTCTTGTGTTTTAAAATCCTTTAAACCCCAAATTCTCAACTTGATATGAATGTATTTATGGTTCATTTCAAAGCTGTCATGGACGAACAAAATGTCAAAGATACATAGTTTTATAATACACTGGAAAGTACCAAACAAGTTATGCTGTTGTTTTACTCCTCTTATCACAAAAGTATGAAGATATCAACCCATGTTTTGGGTTTCTGCCTTACTGAAGGTCTATGAAAGCGTAGAGCTAAATAGCCTTAAATTCAATAGTCTTTGAATTTATGATTATGATTATGATTGAGGAATATGACCATGTAGGGATACAGCTCATAATCTTTATTTCATTCTTTAAATTCCTTCCTAAATTTCAGTCATTGAAAATAATGGCAGTCTTATTCCTGCTAGAATTTGATCAACACTCAAAAACCTTTGGTTAGAATTTCCTTTAAAAAAAACAATTTGACTAACAATTAAAAACCAAAGGATTTACTTAAGGAAATAGACCCATCTGACCTGCTGACCCATCATACATCACAAGAGGACATACAAATTTGCAGATTGAGGCCTGAAAATTTAAAAAGCTCTAAAATGGTCAATTTGAAACTGATTTTAATGAAGTCTTTTGCAATTTTCATCAATTGTATTGGATTTATAAGAAATTTACCTAGTGTCGGTGCTACGCGTCCACAGACCTTTAAAGTAATATGCCGGACTTCTGCACTGACTTTAATATGATTCCATCCGTGTCTTGAAAAGTGACTGGTGTAGTAAGTGACTCAGTGTAATCCAACAGTGTGATGTCATAGAATGAGGGGGCTTCCATGACAATTTATTATCTATTCCTTTTAAACATTTATTACATTTTCGAAGTTATTGGAAGGATTATTTATTTGATCATTGAGATATGGCATGACATATACTTTAAAAAAACATGTTTTGCCCATATGTTCAAGCATCTGATGGTTATATGTTAATAAGAAAAAAGAACTTTCATTTTTAAAGAAATACATAGGAAATTGTCATGGAAGTGCCCATATGAAATCACAGTTGAATTGACTTTTTAACACACCGGTGAAATCTTTAAAATGTAATAACTTCTTAACAGAATAAGATATTGAAGTGATTTTTTGCCAATTAACTTCTTTCATTGTCCTCTATCAAATGATTCCTGTATGTTTCATTTTGTCCTGAATGTGAAATCTTTCATCTTGTTTGTTAGCCACAGAACTTGTGGCGTTAGGGTGGACTTCTTTCCACATTTCTTTGACTTGCTACTAGTTGTGGGTTTTATTCCAACAAGACACCTGAATATAAAACAGAAAAAAGAAATAACAGTTATTATAATAATACAGTATCTTACCTGCATGAAAATATCATATCTTTATGAAAAATGAAGAGTTGATACAGTAGGCTTCAACTCTTCAACTCTAAAAGAAATTCTATAAATTTATAAAAATGACCGATTTTTACCATACTCCGTATGGTATTTTTTTTCTCTACTACCTCAAAGGTTACATATGGTAGCAGATAAAAGTCCTTTATACATTAAGCAATGAAATGCAGAATCACATACAGATTTCAAATAAGCAAACAATATTTTATTTAATCATTGGTTCAATTCTTATAGTGCCTTATGCCAGGTCCGCAAATCGCTGTCTAGTGTATGTTCTTCGGATGCCAACGAATCAGCGCACATGAACTTGACTGGGCAAGGACAAGTGAATGAACACCGCGTTTTTATGCTCCTCTTTTTTAATAGAGTTCAGAGAACCAGGCAGGGGTGGTTGTGACTGTCCTGCTGTCAGGCATGTTAAAACTTTTGCCACATTATGACTTATTTTACATAGTGAATTTGGGATGTCACTTGTCATTCAGCTAATTCTGCAAATTTATTTAGTACTTAATTGATCATTATTGCATGTTCCATTGTTGCATGTTCCATTGTTGCATGTTCCATGGTTGCATGTTCCATTGTTGCATGTTCCATTGTTGCATGTTCCATTGTAGTAATGGAAGTAACGAACCACAGGATCGCCCTTCAGCAAAACACCGGCTAAATCAAATAGCCACTCTTTAAAAAAAATAAAAACTAACCTAAAAATATCTCAGTTGTAGCAGTGACTTCTGGTGGGTACTGCAAATTAAACACATAAGAAGCAGCAAACCCTACAGAGATGCCAGCTATCGGATTGCTTACTGTAGTAACACTGCGTGACTGTAAGGTGGAACTCAGTTGCCTCAAGGACATTACCTGTGAAAGGCGTAAAGAATAGGAATGAAAAAATGACTACAATCTTCTAAAATGGTAGGCAGGTAGGAGAAAGGACATTTATGGAATATTCCCATATATTTTCATATATGATAGAGTAAAGTTTTAGAAACAAAGTGGTGAAAAAAACTATATTAATATCTTATTCTGTTTAGAAGTTACAAAATTTTAAAGTATTTTTGAATTTGGAGAAAAGTGACTGATTGGCAACATCTGTGATGTCATAGAGACAATTTCAACAAAACATCTTCTGTATTTCTTTACAAATTTGGATTTCTTTCTAATTGTAAATGTGATGTTGTACACCAAGAAATTATATATTCCACCCTATCTTTATAATGAACCAAATTTGCTGTTCGATAATGTAAAAAAGTGTGATTAAATTGATAAGAAATACATAAGAACTGTGCTGGAATTGCCTTGATGACATCACCAAGCTGAAGGACATATACTGTACGAGGTGTTTTAAAGAACCTTTTTCTACTCTATAAATTGTTATAACTTCTAAACGGAATAAAATATTAACATAGTTTTTTCACTACTTTGTTTTTAAAAAAATTTCTCTATCATATATGAAAAAATGAAAATCCATGGGAATATTCCTTTAATTCTTAACAGTATATATTGATGAATGTGTTAGCTCTGTATCGACATGAAAACATAATTTAAAGGGAACTTTGAGGCCTTTATTATTATAGAAATCCTTCAAAATGGCTGCTATTTTGCTCGATTGATGATTTACAAAAATGATTACTTGAGGTGGTGATGGAAATGTTCTTGGATATTTTTTGATACAATATGTTTTAGGCATTCTTCGCAAATCGCAGAAAAAATCTATGTATCACTTTTTTTGAAAATCATTAAATAGGTTGCAAATATCTTGATTTTCCATTTCATGAAATGATAAGTGACTCCTCCAAGTAGAAACCATACTGGGTCCTATAGCTTTGCCCTTCTGTCAGGCAAGTGAAAAGAAAGCAAAAGGTTGCATTTAAGGTTCACTTGCAGGAATTTCCCCTAAACCCCAAATATGCCGAGTGAAGAGTATAATGTGCCGAGTGAGGAGTATAATGTGCCGAGTGAAGAGTATAATGTGCCGAGTGAAGAGTATAATGTGCCGAGTGAGGAGTATAATGTGCCGAGTGAAGAGTATAATGTGCCGAGTGAAGAGTATAATGTGCCGAGTGAGGAGTATAATGTGCCGAGTGAAGAGTATAATGTGCCGAGTGAGGAGTATAATGTGCCGAGTGAAGAGTATAATGTGCCGAGTGAAGAGTATAATGTGCCGAGTGAAGAGTATAATATGCCGAGTGAAGAGTAAACTATGCCTAGTGAAGAGTATAATATGCCGAGTGAAGAGTATAATATGCCGAGTGAAGAGTATAATATGCCGAGTGAAGAGTATAATATGCCGAATGAAGAGTATACTATGCCGAGTGAAGAGTATACTATGCCGAGTGAAGAGTACAATATGCCGAGTGAAGAGTATAATATACCGAGTGAGGAGTGTAATCAACTTGATTACTGCACTTAAATATGGTTGAAAGGTTCCCCATGTTACTCCGAAAAACAATCATATATAGGCCTTCTGTAGAAATACAATACATCTCCTTTCTCAAACTATTATGCAAATACCTTGTACATGTACCACAGAATTGATATCAGTGCCAATACTGTATTGCACATGGTAACTGATATGTGATTTCCATTTTATCTATAACACTAGAATTAAACTATCTGTATTCTGGGATGTTCTTGTGAAATTCTAATGACATGTTTTGAGATTATTTTGTAGGATCACATCAATAAAGATCTGTAACAGATTTTGTTAAGGTACAGTATGTGATTATTATATATTTTCTATTGATACAGTTTCTGCACCTAGGAAATAGTTGCTACTCTGCTAAAAGTTCACCTACACACAACAAAGAATTTTTTAAGTGCTTCTTGCTTAAAAAACCAAACTCTGGATACATACATTTTCCATCCTCTGTTAAAGTGTACCTGGGATGATATCAGCTGGTTTCGTAAAAGATATTTTCAATCTTGGGTATTCACTATCAATGACTAGAAAAAAATGTCATTATTTTCTTTGATTGCTATTTATGGGAGAAATCTTACAGTTAGATACAGAAGATAATTTTAATTTTTTCCTTACTTTATATACAGTACACAAAAAGATTGATCCACTCAGAATCAATTTAGAACACATTTCTATAAGGTACATATTAAACAAAATATTGGAAGTATCCAAAGACTTTTATAACACTTACCAACAACAATGATGTACAGAGTACCAGGAAGATCAAGTGTTTCCAGATGATCAGCTTCATGTAAGTTACTCGTTCCTTAGGGTACCTGCAACAATAAGGTTAAAGAAGAAGTAAAGTTAAACATGACATTTGATACCAAATATTGGTTTACACTCCATTTAGGAAGTTTCTCAGGCCACGTTACAGCAGCTCTCGTATCAATTTAAAGGACTATGGACACAGCATTTCCCCCTTTACTTGTATTTACTTTAGTTCTCAAGTAATAGCTGTTCAAAATGTGAACCAAATTATGGAAAAATTTGTGATGTAGGCCTAGTGTTAAAAGAGAATTTAATTTCTAGTGATGCCTTTCACAAATTTGCTTAGGCTGTCTTACCAATTTCTTTTTTTCTTGTGAAAAAAGAAGGATAAGAGAATTTCAATTGGTTTCCTATTTTGATGAGAATTTTGCATTTCATAGTTTTCATTATTACATTTTCTAACAATCTGGTGCCACACTCTTGAGGACTAGTGTCATGGCTTAGATTTAAATATTTTTTTTTTTGTAATATAACGTTAGGGAAAAACAACTACAGAACACTAAAATGGTAAAACTTCATTTTGTTTTTGTTTTTTTTGTTTCAGTACAATTTATTTGTTAAAGTCTCATATCTGAGCATATCATTACAATGAAGAAAATGTCGATAAGGAATACAACTATCATAACATAATTCATAAAGCATAATTGTTCGTCATTAAAACTTACACATTCTTAAACTTATTAACAGAAAACAAAAAAAAGAAAGACCAGAAATATCTTGAGAGGATTCCGGATACAAGAAAACTTAAACGAGAAGATGCAAAATTGAGAGCCATTTTTCATTATGGGACTTTTAACTTATCATTTCTTGTTGCTATATGCTCTTCTAATTTACGAATGAAGTTTAATTTAAAAAACCAAGTGACGAACGGATGGGCTATTATTTTGTATTTTACATTCATAAATTACCTGCTTACCTTAGAAAAAACCATGTAAAATAGAAGAGTGAGAAACGTGAGGAAATGGAAGATTAACAAAATAACTCATAATCTCCTGCCAAAAAAAACCTGGTAATCCGGCAATCAACAAACAAATGTTGGAGTGACTCTGCGTCTTACTTACAAAATCCACACAGTGGGGAGTCAGCCAGGCCCACTTTGAAAAGCCACTCATTTAACGGAATTATATTATGCAAAATTTGTATTTGAAAAGCTCTCGAGCAGTTATATATTGTTGTCAAAAAAAGGAAAATTAAAAATATGGTGTAGATCATTTTCAGAATAAGCATAAATATCTTTAAGTTTAGTCCAGACACTAATACCTCATACAAAATCTTACTCTTGATGGTCTCCAAGTTATAACATAAGCCATTCATACATACTACGTAAAACTTCATTCATAAGAGCCATGTACAGTATATTTACCACCTAACGTAAGTACGTACAGTCAGACAGTACAGTCAATTTCTGCAAAAAAGATTTATCTTGAATATTTAGACAAATCTACTTCAACTTTTGAAATAAACAGTGTGCATGTTATTCATTTTGTGTGTTACTGAAGTAAATGATGGCAATCAGTCAATGTACCAGCTATTCCTGTTCAGCATGGCAGATATAGGGCACTAAGGGCTCATTTATCATTTCAGTCAATGGGAAAATCAACAATTTTTTCACCTTTTTTGTCATATTGAAGAAAAAAAGAATAACATTTCTACAAATATGATTGAAATCAATGCTTAACACCAGCCTAGCATCAAAATAAATCACAAGCCATTTCTATCCCTTCCACAAATATAAGTTTTTGACCAAATATCAGGCAAAATGCTGGCCATTTTGAAGGCTCAATTTAAATAGGCCGTGGTACATCCCTTGATATCGTTTCATTCAGTACAACAGGAAGATGGATGAAATACTATGTGAATGATAAATATGAAAATATTATTCTGAATAGATATTCAGTTGTCCCCACTTACGGTGCTGGTACATATGTTCCAGATTCGGCAGTTCGGTATTTATCTAGCATAAATCACAACCTTTTAGCCTTATTGTACGAGGCTAGGTCTGTCCAATCAGAAATATCGTACGAACGACATTCTTGTGGAAGACCAGAAATTTCGACGAATCAACTAATCACAGCGTTTGTAAATATGGACACAGCAACTGCTCCGTAAAACAAAATGGCCGCCTCCACAAGTGGAGATGTTGGTTGAAAGTCGTTTAAAAAATATTGTATTATGCACGTAAAAGATTGTTCTAAACCAAAATTTATTGAACTGACAAGTAATTCATCAGAGAGATTTAAGAAATTTGCCTTGGAGTGGACGAAGTTTGATTGGAAAGAGGCAAAAATAGCCCGAAATTCCGCAACTTTGATCGGCCTAACGTTTACGGATTCAGACTGTTGGGGAAGTTTTACTGCAGAAGTTACCTGCTGCAGTGAAATTGGCATGCAAGTGCACGGAACTTTGCAGGTGCTCAGGTTGTCAAAACTGCCACAATGAGGATTCTAATATCTCGGAGGAGGAAGGCTCAGATTCCGATGATGAGGATTAAAAACTGAACTTTTTTCAACTTTATTGTCTCCAAGTTGTGGAAAAGAATGTGAAAAATTATAAGGGGAGGAAGGAAGCACATTTCAAATGTTTTAAATTGTCAAAAAAGCTTGATAATAAATTTCATATATGCAGTTTGCAAAAAGCACTTTAAAGTTTTAACGGTTGTTTAAGGACAATACACATGTGCTAAATTGAGCAAAATAACAATTCTTACCATCGAAATCCATTTACAAATGGCCATTCTTAAGCTGTTTTTTTTTATTTAGGTGTTAATTTGCATGCAAAAATTTGAGCAGTTTTTCTTTCCATTGAAATTGTGCATGTCAAAAAATGCGCAAACATTGGTCAGCCACACTTAAAAAAATGAATGTGTCAAAATTTAAAAGATTGTTTCTTTTTAAAGTGAAGTGAAAGATCCATTTGTGCTTAAAAGGTGCTTGAGAAAATTGATTTAAACTGGGCCATTATCTGCTTATGATTAGAGGTAGATACTTGTTTGTAAGTTAATAGTGCATATTGGATTTTGGATGATGTAGCATGCTTTTTTTTGCATAAATTAGAGCAGTTTTTCTTTTCATTGAAATTTTGCATATCAGAATATTTGTAAACATTGATCAGCCACAATTAGAAAAATGAAACTCAAAAATTAAAAGATTGTTTCTTTTAAATGTGAAGTGAAAGAAATATTTGTGGTTAAAAAGGTGCATGAGAAAATTGATTTAAACTGGGCCATTATCTGCTTATGATTAGAGGTAGATACTTTTTTGTAACTTAATAGTGCATATTGGATTTGGGGTAATGTCAGAATGTAGCATGCTTTTTTTCCCAAAAATTTAAGCAGTTTTTCTTTCCATTGAAATTTTGCATATCAGAAAATGCGTAAACAATGATCAGCCACACTTTAAGGAATAAAAGTGTCAAAAATTATAAGGCTTGGGAAAATTAATTTAAACTGCACTATGCTCATGATTAGAGGTGAATACTTTTTCTGTAAATTAATTGTGCATATTTTATTTGAAATGATGTAGCATGCTATGATGCTTTTAGGGCAATTGAGGAATTGAATGTTGGGAGTTAACCGAGAATGGACTGGTGTCCTGTCCAGAGGAGGTATTATCTCTTATCTTTTTGCATCACAGAAAGAACTAATGAGTATCAGCCCCGTGAGACATCAAGCTTGGGAAAGGATTAACTTTTATCCAAATGAACAAAATGCTCATGATTAGAGTTGGGTACTTTTGTGTAAATTAATACTGAATATTTTATTTAAAGTGATGTAAAATTCTTTTATGGAAATTAAGGGAGGAAGAGTGCTATGTGAGTAATGATGGGAATTTAAGCAGGAATGGACTGGTGTCCTGTCCAGAGGAGGTATTATCTCTAATCTTTTTTCATCACAGAAAGAATCGATAAGCATGAGCCTCGTGATTCATCAAGCTTGGGAAAGGATTAAGTTTTATCCAAATGAACATAATCTTATGATTAGAGTTGGGTACTTTTTTGTTAATTAATAGTGAATATTTTATTTAGAGTGATGTAAAATTCTCTCATGGAAAATAAGGGAGGAAGAGTGCTATGTGAGTAATGATGGGAAGTTAACCAGGGATAGACTGGTGGCCAGTCCAGAAGAGGTATTATCTCTCATCTTTTGGCTTGAAGTTCACAGAAAGAACGATAAGCATCAGCTTTGCGAGTCATCAGGCTTGAACTTTTATTCAAATGAACAAAATGCTCATGATTAGAGTTGGGTAGTTTTTCTGTAAATAAATAGTGAATATTGTTTTTGGGATGATGTAGCATGCTTTCAGGAAAATTGACGAAGGGCAGTGTTAAGTGATTAATACTGGGGAGTTAACCGGGGAAGGACTGGTATCCTGTCCAGGGGAGGTGTTATCTTTCATCTTTTTGTTTCACAGAAAGAACGGATAAGCATCAGCCTGAATTGAAATTCTTTTGTATATGTACCATCTGTTATAAACTGAAATCATTTACACCATAATCTGTTCTCTTCATGAGTGTAATAGGGAACTAAAATTATGTGACTGCTCCTTGCAAAGTTTTGCATCTGCTAAAATAAGTAAACGTAAACCTTTTAGATAACATTTATGTAACATGAGAAACTTTTTAGTTTGTGAAATAAAAAATTAATGTATTCATAATTCATTTATGAAAGCACTAAATACATTACATCAAAGCATTTTCAAAATCTTTATTCCATAATAATCTGCATGCCACAATGTTTCTTTAAAAACAGATAACTTAAGTGTGCAAGAAGTTTTTTAATATTTGAAATTTGCTTCCTTCTTTTCTCTACCATATATACAATCCATCCTTTAAACTGAGAAAAGTGTGTTAATTAAATAAGTAGTTAATTGTGTTACATGTTTGTAAATGATTAACTAGACAAGCATTTAATATGTTTGTTAAGAATTATCTTGTCGATTGGTTAACTTATTAGTAGTTTAAATTTTTTTTTTTTAAATTAGCCAATTGGTTAATTATTTAGTGAACTTATTTAACAGTAACAAATCATTTAGGATTTCACTTGAGGTCTAAAATGAATTATTTTGAGTGAGCTCCCACGAAAATTGCCAGTGTCTGTGTTCTTTCTCACTTCGGTAACAGAAAATAGTGGAACTGGTATATGTGTTTTAAGTATGGGAATTTAACTCTCTTTTCCTTGACTTTTCATCTCGGTCAACCACAACTATGCGTGGGGACAAAGCAATTTGTGATTAGGAACTCATATTTAATAATTTTGTGATAAATTTAGGTAATCCATCCATCAATTGCACAGAAATTAAAAACCGTGCACATTATTGCCCTATGTCCCATGGCCTAAAACAGATTTAAACAGAATGATTGATGTGATGCGCGGGAACATTACGGGTTACAGTAAATTCACGTCAAGTCGTCTTATAAAAACGGTAATTTATGGAAAGTTACCAAACACTGAACTTTTACGTAATAAAACGAAATTACAATGTCATTTTACAAGAAATTTGGCTGCTAAATTACACTTTGTTTTTCGTATTTTATAGTTTACGATTTTTCTTTAATTCATGATGATAACTACATAAATACTGTTTTCATGTAAATTTACACAAAAGCTTATGTTAATGAAACAAAACAGCACTAAATTGTTACTCAGCGATGTAAAATTACTGTTTAATTACAGTTTTTTTAATTCTATTTTGTATAACAGTGTAGACCTACGCATGTACCTCTTTCAGATGTTCATTATTAATTTGCACACTGTCACAGCATCTACTATTTACTTTTATGACTTCAATCTTATCCTTAAGACTAAAGTATTCACTATTCAGTGAGCGTAAAACATCAGTTTAAAGTAAACTTGCTTCTAAACCAGTTCTTTAAATTCCATACCAGATGCATGATGACTTGAAACATTCTGTGACAGACTGACAATGTTTATCAGAGATTCAATTATGGTGCATAAACGTATAGACGATGCAAAAAGAATTTTATTTTGAGTTTAGTTTAAATATCATAAAACAGTTATGGAAATCTTTCTATTTTGACATGTCGTCTGACTGGTTGAACACACATTGGATATTGTTTTCCATATACGCCACGCGCTTTTGCAAACGATAAGAGAGAGTTGCCCTTTTAGATTTAAAGCACCTCTACATTTTCAATTAGTTCCTTTGTAATGCGGGTCAACTTCAAGAATCATATTTCAATATTGCCAGTCAAAATAATAGTTTTATTTTGATTTTAAGTGACATGATGTACCTGCATGTATATCGGATATCTCTACCACGGTCAGACGGTCCTATCAGGGATATGTTAATGCTTGCTCCCAACATCCTACACCGTCCCACAGTAGCGGCGCCCCCTGTTTATTTCTTGCAAAGATGGGTGTGGGTCCACCCAAAAGCGACGCCACGGGAGGACAAAAGGGAATCGTCCTCCACTTCTCGCCATGATCCCACCGTGACGATTGATTTTCCTCTTAATCGCCATATCTGAGAGAGGGTTAGATCCCCCCCAATGTCCCTCCCAGTTCGTGGTGCCAGGCGCCACCATTGCCGTCCCATAAATTGGTGGCTTAGGATAAGCCTTTATCTTGTTGGATTAGTTCAGTGGGCCGATTTCTATGTCTATGACGGAAAGTGATATATTGCCCTGTAAACAGGGAGGTCTTGAAGCCTAACCCGAAACCTAACCTTAACCTGTTAGAGCGAGGATGGTTCGCTTCAACATTTCCCTGCATGTTTGGCAGCAGTCACTTTCCGTCTATGACATAACATGATGGAAGGCTGTGGGACAATGGGAAATAACTGCTGTCAGCTCTTAGGAATTCTTTTAGTCATCTATAACAGTATAACCCCTGAAAATAAAGAATACTAAGTGATTGAAAATTTAAAAACAATGAAAGCAGACTATAGTTGTGACATCATATCCTCCTCTAAAGTCGCTATGTATTTTATTTTATATTTTCCAGTAAATTTGGGGCGTACAACCAGAAATGGAAAGTACTAAAACGATTCTAGTACAGAAAGTTTGATTTACTACCTCAAATAAAAAAGTAAATCTATCCGAGCCATAAGAGTCGGTGCGTATCTCCGGTTTCCATGGCGCAAGCGGATGAGAGCGGCACATGACTTCCCCCGGCTGCCTGGAAAGCCAGTTCATCTCAGGTCAACTTCCATCTTACAGCTGTCATCATTTTACAGCTGAGTGAACAGGAGCAAGTATAGTAAAGTTTTGCTCAACTGCTCAAGGACACAATGCGGAGCTCGTGGCTCGTGGCTCGTGGCTCGTGGCTCGTGGCTCGTGGCTCGTGGCTCGTGGCTCGCCTAAGAGCACGACTCCTTAACCACTGAGACACTGCACCTTCTTATACCACCTTGCATCTTTGAACATAATTTGATGAATGTCGTCTACAACCTGACAACATTGAATTAACACTAAGTTCAACATTGTTGAATTACAAATAAATTTCAAACTGTAAATAAAAGAGGATGTGACGTCAGTTTTCTACCATTCTTCAGCAGAATAATGTTACAAGTTCAAAAATCACAACATTCTGAACGGAGCAAGAGTTTGCCCGTAGCCAGGACCTTTCTCAAAGGGGACGCAACCACTTCAAGAGGGGCGCTTGGGCAGATTCTCCATCCCTGTTATATATTCTTTTCTTCTTGTGATTTCAATTTTACGCGAGGGAGAGGGCACTGAGTCTTTCGCAAGTTGAAATGGTCCACCGTGCACCCACGCTGTATACGAACTTTCATTTTGAAGCCCGTATCCAATATTATTTATTAAAGGGGGCACAAACACTTCATCGGAGGGGTGGGGATGCACTTGGGCAGATTCTCCATATACCCTTGCTATATTGTTTTTCAAGGGAGGGGTACAGACTTTCCATGTAATTGGGCATGGTCCCCTATGCCCCACGCTGGCTACGGGCCCTCTATAATAAGATGCATATTCGTAACCACTTTTTTACCATTTGTTTGTTTTAGGATTCTCGCTGGTGCACCACTCGCACAGACGAATCAAGAAAACGTAGTTAAAGGTGGCGCTGTATTTCGTTGTCCAATTGAGTCATTCGCAGAACCCGCATCTGGCAATTGCTATGAAGTGCCTTTCGATACTACAGGTATGATCTCACATTATTCGCTATCATAAAGGAAAGGTATCGTCCCATAAATACATTCAGAAATGAAAGTTGTCAATTTTGGCTATTGATTGTAAGAAATATGCGATGTTATCGATCACACATCCGCCGGACCGGAAGTTAATGGGCCTACATGTGGTAGCGATAACTTCAGATTTGAAAATTGAAAACAAGACGTGACGTTGCCAGCACGGCGGCGTTAAATTCTAAATATGTTTATAGGACGATACCTTTGCTTTGAAAGTAGTAAATAGACAAGGATAGGTTAACACTTGTATCTAATTTCAAGACTACCATGGGACACAGTGGTGTAGCTACTACCATGGTACGCAGTGGTGTAGCTACTACCATGGTACACAGTGGTGTAGCTACTACCATGGTACACAGTGGTGTAGCCACGAGAGGGGGAGATGTCTGGACACTCGAGTACTAGACCGAAATTGAGTCCAACAAAGACACTTTAGGAGCTTGGTGAACATACTGACCAACTGTTATTATTATTGGTAACTAACGTGAACTGGTAAAATTGGGTCAAGTCTCTGATCACGAAAAGATCGTCCCTTACTTCTCGCAAAGATCGATTGTCCAGTTCGTCCAAAACCGAGGAGGAAAATGTGGATGGGAGGGGTATGTGTAGGTCCAGCTATATAGCGACGTCACGATAGAACACAGGTACTCGGCCGGGTAGGCCCCCACCTCTCCCCTGAAGTCACATGATCAATTATACAATACGTTTAAATTCGAAATGAAAGTGTCGAGATGTAGGAGTAGGTCTTCCAATGTCCTTTACAGTTCTTGGCGCCTGGCGCCGCCACCTGTGGCGAGAGGTCATTTAATTGGGAATTGGGCTCTCTATCTTGATATCTTTTATGTTGGGTGGATGCTATTTTTACTTTCCACAACAATGGTAGAATTATGAATAGGGTCTTTCAGGATTCTCATTTAGATGATAATGACCATCATGATGTTTACCAGGCAAACTCATCAGACCGCTATTTTTCCCATTCGGGAAGTTAAGTCGACATACTCTGATGAGAAAATCCTTTACATGTTTAAGGAAGCGTCACATTTATCATATTTTTTGACATTTCATTTTCCTTTTTCTGTTTCCATCAGACTGACAAATATTTCCAAAAGCCAGGAAACAAGGCTTTTCAGCTTTTGCATGCAATTTCAATTTACATCTGAAAATACTTAACATTACGCAATGAAATCATTTTTTTTGTGTGATTATTATTTTTTCCGTCAATGTAGGCAGGTAGGAGAGATTGTGAAAAAAGGGAAGGATAAAATATAGACTGATAGAAAGCATATTGTCGTTAGTACAGTAGTAAGTCGACAGGTCGAGTCAGATGATAAGTCATCATGTGCGTGCTCAGATTTCCCGAGGAGTTGCAAGCCGACACTTCTCACCTAGGCAATCAGGGGGCAGAACCTAAACAATGTCACTAATAAAAGAAGTTTTGGGCGTTTGCTGCTAATTGGAAAATCCAAATCTTCAATTTTCGGGAAATCTTCAATTTTCGAGAAATCTTCAATTTTCGAGAAATCTTCAATTTTCAAAAAATCTTCAATTTTCGGGAAATCTTCAATTTTCGGGAAATATGCATCGTTTTTAAATAATATGGGGACGCAGGTCCGTAACCCTTAAATCAATAATTTCCCCAGATTTATGGTTTAAAATCATACACCAATAACAATCTGTGTAAAGCTTGCATTGCATAATGGAAAATAATCCTTAATGACGACCTCCAAGAAAACCCCAATCAGGGGCTTATACTGAACCCTTGATCAAGGGTATCTCCGGACGATACAAGTACGATATGCATCCAGCAACGAAAAGACGTTGCTCCATCTTCCATTTACTCAAACAAGTATAAGCTATTATAGCAAAACTATTAATATTCCTTTACTCTATCAAGATTACGTTTGGTCTGATTTTCTTCATTTTTTCTCTCTTATATTTGACTGTATTTCTTGCTACTCACTGCCGACGAGAAAGTTGTGTGATATGGCTGTATGGTAAGGGACTGACTAAAGAAGGCAAAACACCAAATATATACCAGTAAATACAGCAGACCAATCGTTCCCTGTAGTACAGATGTAAATTTGTTATTAATGAACTATACAGGAGTGGTTATTTCAGCTATAATTCCATTACTAGCGACCTCTCTGTTCTGCACAATTTAAACTACACGTTTAAGAGATTCTCCACATGTTTTTACAGGGTAATCGGGAATTATTTTAATGGCTTCAATCATTATGGAGCCGCGTATGGATATATCTATGGTGCCTCTGTTAGAAAATAGCAGTGAATTTTTTAACATACTAACTGGGCAGCTGGGTGAGGAATTTTGGTCGCCCAGTAAACAAAATTATGATGCACTGCAGGGCGACCTGAATTTTCGCCTCGGTTTGACAAAATGGTTGCTTCCTTACAGTCGTAGAATAAACTTTTAAAATAAAGTTTATGCATGTTATGTCAGAATTAATATCTCCTTTAATTTTGAAGGTGCTCAATTTACAAGTTTCTTCGCGCCACGCATCAGTTGCCCTAAGGGTGATTGTAGTCACCCAGTGAATTTCCTTTAAAAATTCACCGGAAAATAGTGAGTGTTTACCCTTGCGCGTTCATTAATTGTTACTAATTGCACCGAAATGTTGCAGCTTTTTACACATTTCGTAGATAAAAACACGAAAAACTAGTCAGCTAGTTAACAACTATTATAAGTGTTCTTTGAAATCAGTGAACCAGGCCTGTAGTTAGTTAGGCTTTTACAGAGGGGTGCTTTACCCTGCCCCCCTTTTCTTCTACCCTTCCCCTCTTTTCTTCTACCCTTCCCCTATTTTCTAATACCCTGCCCCTATTTTCTTATACCCTGCCCCTATTTTCTTCTACCCTGCCCCTCTTTTCTTCTACCCTGCCCCTATTTTCTTATACCCTGCCCTTATTTTCTTATACCATACCCCTATTTCCTTTTACCCTGCCCCTATTTTCTTCTACCCTGCCCCTATTTTCTTCTACCCTGCCTTTATTTACTTTTACCCTGCCCCTATTCTCTTCTACTTGCTCCTATTTTCTTTGACCCCGCCCCTATTTTCTTCTACCCGCCCATATTTTCTTCTACCCTGCCCCTATTTTCTTCTACTCTGCCCCTATTTTCTTCTACCCTGCCCCTATTTTCTTCTACCCTGCCCCTCTTTTATTCTACCCTGCCCCAATTTTCTTATACCCTGCCCTATTTTCTTCTACCCTGCCCCTATTTTCTTCTACCCTGCACCTCTTTTCTTCTACCCTGTCCCTATTTTCTTATACCCTGCCCTATTTTCTTCTACCCTGCCCCTATTTTCTTCTACCCTGCCCCTCTTTTCTTCTACTGTGCCCCTATTTTCTTCTATCCTGTCCCTATTTTCTTCTACCCTGCCCCTATTTTCTTCTACCTGCCCCTATTTTCTTCTACCCTGCCCCTAATTTCTTCTACCCTTTCCCTAGTTTCTTCTACCCTACCCCTATTTCCTTCTAACCTTCCCCTATTTTCTTCTACATGCCCTTATTTTCTTCTACCCTGCCCCTAATTTCTTTCACCCCTCCCCTTTTTTTTTAAATCGTCTACAATTTGTTAAGAAAATTTAACTTTCATAATTGCTTTACAAAAAGTTCCCTAATACAAAAAGACGCAGACACACTATTTCTTGTATTGATTCCTCTTTAATTACCTCTGTTTGTTTGTGTGTCTGTTTGTCATCAACATATCTCAAGAACTTATGGATTTTGATCAAATTTGCTGTTTGGTTTTGTTACTGCTTAGGGAAGAAGTGATTACATTTTTGGGATTGATTGAAACAGGTGAAGGGCAGAAATGGAGGGGTGGGGATATTTTAAGGTGAGATCTGTCAAGATTTGGTAGAAAATTTCCAATGGAATGTACTGAACAATGAATATATGCCATGAAAAGAAATTTAAACAATCTATTTTCTGGACTCAAAGAAAATCAAATCATGTGGTTTCTGGTATCAAAGAAAATCAAAATAGTTAGTTTCTGCCATGACAGCATGAAATAAATGGAAAATGATAGAATGTGAATCTTGCCTGAATGAAACTCAAACAATGAATGCCTAGCCTGAATAAAACTGAAAACAATAATTTGACTTTGGAGGAAATCAATCAGATGGTAGATGATCCTGAAGTATTCAGAATGCAAGTGGTCAAGATTAAAAGTGAGGAAGAGATTATTTGGGGATGAAATTTGGTGGGCCTAGATCAGTCCGGGAGCGACCCAGAAAATAGGGTACTTTAAAATACCCCCAAAATAGGGTCTGTTTTTATACAGGCACGTCACGTGACGTCGTTCGTACGTGCATTAAAGCTTATGGGTGTTGATATATTCCGCTCCGGATTATTCGAATTTCCATTGGCTACTGTGAAATTTGACTATACTGGTAGGATATAAATGTTCAAAACTTTTGACCGCTGCTTTTTGAAATTCACCGTTGCCCAATTTGAACAACCCAGAGCGGAAAATATAAACACCCATAATAAGTTTTAGTTTATGTACGAACGACGTCACGTGACGTGCCTGTAAAAAGGACCCTATTTTGGGGTTATTTTATAAAGTACCCTATTTTCTGGGTCGCTCCCGGACTGTAGGTTGTATTGGGTGAACTGTAAAATATATAAGCATGCCAGAAATGCCAAGGGGCGGAGGTATGCACTCTACTGACTGCTGAAAAATGATAGTTTATGTTTGAAGTGCCCCTAAATTCATACTAAATGGCCTTAATTACTATCTGCTCTATTTTGTCCTTGCCACCCTGCCCCTTTCTGGTTCAAGCCTTTAGGTGTTTGATGAACTTTGTGTTTAATTTCGCTAGATAAGTGACTTTTTGTAACTTCTCGTTTCAAAGTTCTTTGTGATGATACTGGCACTTGAACGTCAGTCGCTTTTTTAAAATAAACGTCCAAATTAAATTTGATTGAAATATGCTATAGACTGACAGGGACGGCAGAGCATTTATTTTTGTCTGGGGGTGGAGGTGGGGGTGGCTAATGATGTCAGGTGACATTGATAACAGTACTGGGGGAGGTCAGGTAACTTTGATAAAATATCTTCACCTATTTCATTTTAATTTGTTTTGCAACAGGCCATTCTAAAAATGCTGGTGGTTTTTTAACGGGTAATAAGTCTCACCAATGGTTAGGAGCAACTCTACACAGTGCAGGACCAGACGGACCGGTTATGGTAAGACATCTTCTCGTTACACCAATATTTCTGCTTAACTGTTAATCTTATTGGGAAATAAATATTTCTGTTTTCATTTAGACTGACACAACGTAATCGTGCACATAGAAATATTAACAGCATAACTGCATACCTATGATATTAGCATATTAATCTTAATGGCCATTAGGCCTATCTGCATTTCTTTGTAGTTTTGCACTACGACAGTAGGATATCGTAATCAGGTACAAGAGATGTATACATCAGAAAATGTCATCAAATTCAAAAACAAATGTCGAAAATATCCAAATGAATGGTATCCATAGGTGAGGTTACGGGGTGCAAGGGGGAATATTCCTTTATAAAGTGTAACGTAGCAATCAAACACATTTGTTTGATGGTCAATTTGAGTATATCCCACCAACAATTTAGAGCATAAAATAGAATGTAAGTAAGGCCTCTAAGCTTCATAACTCCACTTTATGTGTTTCTGACATCCGTCACCTCCAAAAGCTTACAAATAGACAAAGAAGTTACTTGAGTCATAATGGCAAGCCGAAAGGGCCATAACGCTACAACGCGTTCGACAACGCGTTGCCGAAGTTTTCTATACCGTTTACACGTTGTAGAGCAAGCAATGATATATGGGAATTAGCATCACATGGTAATCTGATTACGTTTGCCGCTACACCTTGTGGCCCTTTCGGTGTTTGTTATTTGCGCATGTTTATATGCTCCATAGCTTCATATTGTTTTTTTAAATGAGAAAGAGTGAAAAACTTGTAGTCTTATGAGAAAGACTTAGGGTGAACACTTTCAAATGAAATATATGTATACATTTGAAGGGTGTCTGTGTCCAAAGTTAAGGGAGCTGACAAAGTTTAATGGTACGCATCACCAGTGCACAGTCACATACAAAAAGAAGCCGTCATGCAGGTGACCAGCTGTACGGGGCGTAGCGCGCGTAGCCCAAAATTGGGTGAATATGTATGAACCCAACCTTGACTTGGATTTTAACCTAGAAAAGTTGGGGAGGGGTTCAAGGACATTGACAACGTTGTGTTTGAAGAGGATCCGAACCTTCTCCCTCCTCCGGCGCGGGCTACGCCATTGGCTGCCATGTAACACAGCAAGATAAGATAACACGATAATGTCAGCCATAACCTGATAACGCTGAAACTAAAAAAGCCGAACCCAAATTTAATGTTTCAAACTGTCAACAAGATTTTTCAACTAGACAACCTTAGACTTTTAACATGGATCACTTATTCAACAGTTCATAGCCTTTCTTCTATATAAATAAACCATAGAGATAATTATAACATATATGTTATAACTTCTGAATTCATGAAATTTCTTCTTTATGCGTTTCACAGGCTTGCGCACCATCTTATGTGTGGTACCTTTTGCCAGAGGCTTACCCCGGTGACGAGAGTACTAGCCGTGAGCCAACAGGCGTTTGTTTCATTGCAACCAATGATTTTTCCAACATCAAAACATTTACACCTTGTAAAAAATCAAATCGTAAGTGTAATACCACATTCATTTCATTGACTGAAAGCAGTCGTACTCGGGGTTTTTCGGAATTGCGCAATCAGGTAATGGTAACCGTCATATGAGCTTTATATATCATATCTTAAATGGCTATATATATATATATATATATATATATATATATATATATATATATATATATATATATATATATATATATATATATATATATATATATATATATATATATATATATATATATATATATATATATATATATATATATATATATATATATATATATATATATATATATATATATATATATATATATATTTATTTTTATATATTTATATATATATATATTTATTTTCATATATTTAATATTCATTTAAGGTATTTATATATTTATTTTCATATATTTAATATTCATTTAAGGTATTTAGGGCAGGTATTGTAACTAAACATGACGTATCTATATAGCGAGCGTTGTATTGTGTCCTTGAGCAAGATTACTTTACTTGCTCTAGTCCACTCAGCTGTGAAATTGACATGCGATGGACTGGCATCCTATCCAGGGTAAGTCAGTGTCAGGTGCTCTCATCAGCTTACGCCAAGATCACCAAGGGTAAGTACCGGCCTGATAAGCCTTTATGGCTCGAGTATTTAACTTAAATAGCAAGTCCAGACCCTCCCACTTTTAGGACGATGACATTAAAAGTCACGGTTTGGACCCTTCCATTTTGAAAAAATGGTTTCGACACAGTCCAGTTCTTATATATTTGAGTCGTCAATGTTTCATATTCTTTTTTCATAGCTCGCTATTGGTATGAAGACAAACTAACACATTGTCAAGCTGGTATAGGAGGTGCTATTACATACGTGAGCATAACTTCCACTCATTTCAACCCCCTGCCCCCATCTCCACTGTAGGTATATGCTAATTTAAATTCATGATTTTGCCTCTCCCCTTTTCCCACCTTTGGTAAGAAAATCCAACCAATGGTCTTACCTTTGTGATTTTAATGTATTTACCTATTTAATAATATATATATATATATATATATATATATATATATATATATATATATATATATATATATATATATGTATATATATATAGATATATATATATATATATATATATATATATATATATATATATATATATATATATATATATATATATATAGATATATATATGTATATATATATATATATATATATATATATATATACATATATATATATATATATATATATATATATATATATATATATATATATATATATATATATATATATATATATATATATATATATATATATATATATATATATATATATATATATATTTATATATATAAATATATATATAAATATATATATATATATATATATATATATATATATGTATATATATATGTATATATATATATATATATATGTATATATATATATATATATATATATATATATATATATATATTTATATATATATATATATATTATATATATATATATATATATATATATATATATATATATATATATATATATATATATATATATATATATATATATATATATATATATATATATATATATATATATATATATATATATATATATCAGCTTATCACCCTCGCGCATCAGTTTTGAGAGAAACTCAGCTTTTTTTATGTTGGAAAAGTACCGTATTTCTCTTGCGGATCAGTCATACAGCGTCCGTACTTCTGTTTCTTTCTAGTAGGCCCTAACGAAATACGAATGATTGCTTCCAATATTTATTACCCCCGATGTGGTTGACCTGATTCGGAACGCTGCAAATCGCCGAAATGATTTATTCTGTGGGAAAAAAAGATAAATAAAAACCGCCCGACCACATCACTTTTCCAATTGGGTTGGGATGATAAGCTAATATGTTTTTACGCCGTGGCCTTTTTATTTTCTTAAATTGTACTTGCATGTATGTTAGCGTAGACCACATTGATAAGCCATATGTGCCATGTGAATCTCATGAAAGTTCAAGCTGGACGATTTGGGAATCCTCTAGTGCCGACGAGGGCGGGGCGCAATACTTTGTTTTGGGGGACGAGTCTGCTTAGGCCACTTCAAAAACAAAATCGTCTATGTAGTCCTACATGGCCTATGTCAACTTGGAGCCGTAAATTTGCGGGTTTCACAGTACATAGGCCACATATAAACAGCAAAAAATTGAACGGGCTATGTCAAGCAGTTGAAATTTGAAGACTGACTTGACAACTCATCGAAATTTACCTGATAGCCTCTGTTGAACCAGGATATGGTAATGCCATATCCCTAGTTTAGCTAGGGATGTGGTTTCTTTGTCCACATTTGACTTTGCCCTCTCCCCTCCCCCCTTTTCCCTTCACCCATTTTCGGTAGGCGAATCCCGCCCATGCCTGGTTGATTCGAATCGTATAATATTTATAAGCATATGTTTAAATTCTGCGTTACTGTAGAATCAGGAATCGTCATCGCCTGGTATAATTTTTTGTTGTTTTGAGAACAATAGCGATTGAATCCATTTATTGAGACTCTAATCTGGAAGCTTGACATAAAACCCATTACGTACATAATTACCCAATCAACCCATGCATATACTTGTACAGCGATAGTAATAACTTAGCGTGAAATCAAATCTATCAACTTATAGATTGTTTTCGTATTTCTGGTTGGTCCCACTAGACTGAGAACAGGAAAATATTCAAATTTACAAGTTTAAAAGTGGAATCATTTGATATTTCTCCCAATTATTACAGCAGTATGCGCTATAGGTAACATACGCATATCTGTCTGGTCCAGTGCACTCCCCTGAATATACAATACACATGGTGAAGAACTGTACCTCATACTGTTTTAATTGCCGGACATTGCAATTTCCTTTATACTGTTATCAAAACAACATGTATGCCGGTTCTTGGAAGACGTTGTGTTTTACCTGTAATTTCGGTGTACGTAGGGATATATAGTGACACACCTGAGATCGACGTTGTCTGATTAAAATTTAAAAAAAAAAAACCTCAAAAAAAAAAAAAAACACCCATTAAAATCGGTCAAAAAATCTGTAATATTCAAGACTATAGACTTGTGATCAATCATGTCAATGTCTTCAGATGAATTTTCATTTTAAATCTTTGTAACGACAAGTTTCAAGGAAAGCATTGGACCCGGCACGGGACTGGGGTACAAAATCTCAGTTGTATGGGGGTAGTTGGGGTGGGACCCGAAGCTTAACGTTTTTTACCACTTGAGACACACATCATAAATCAAGAGAAGAACGGTACAATAATTTAAAAGTTTCTTTTATTATTATATAATATTATATTAATTTAAGCTAAAGAAATAACGTTTCAAAATTTCTTACAATTTTTTTTCCAAGTACCCCTTCCACGCACTGATTATGATGTAGAAACCGGGGCTAAGGGGCACGTCCCCCCCCCCCCCCTCTTCACACACACACACACACTTTTCCGAAAAATGACAAAAGTGCCGCTTAATTACTGTCAAAGGTGCAATAACTAGTAGAATGTTTTAGAAATATATAACAAAGTGCCCCTTTCAAAATTAAGCGCCCCTTAATTACTGACCCATTAGTATAGGGAAGTGGCGACTTTTGTCAGTCCCATGTACGGGGAGAATGTGTTCCCTCGGGAGTAGTGCCCCTTTCTAAAAATGAAGTGCCCCTTGTACTTTACTTTGTTGTTTTGGGCTCACTAATTCTATCTACAGACTGGGGTGGACATAATTATGTATATGACTTAGGGAGTGCCAGCAGTATCCTGGCTGACCCCCTTCCCCACCTTCCCCCCTCCTCCCCTTTCTTATTCGGAAAAGCGGGAAATTAATTGCAGCTCGATCATGATTCGGGAAAATGTGTAAAAGGTCGATCTTATTCACAGTCGTAATGTGTCTTCCTGGATAATGTCCAGCTAAGCCATACTAATCACGTTTTTCATACGGTGCAAATCGTTATAGTTTGCAAGCCTAAATATGCAACTAACCGCACTTGTGGCTCATGCTGTTCTGCGAAACGAAAACTATTATACCTATACACAGGGGCCCCACTCGCCCCCGGTCCGTAGGGCCCTAGCCACGCTACTGTACAAATATTGCAATTTAAATGTTTAAAGGTCATCATACCAATACCAATTGTATAGCGTCAATCCGAACTTGATTATGGGAGGGGGTGCTTGGGACACCAATTCTCAAAAAATAAAAAGTAGAAACAAACAATTAAATTTGGCTTAACCCAGGAAATGAAAATACAATACATTTTGGGTTTTTTTTTTTCTTTTTTTTTTCAGTTTCCTTTCGTTTCGTTTCGCAGAACAGCATAAGCCCAATGATGTTTCATAAAACAATATTTTGTAGAATTTCCGGAATATCGCTCTTTCAGACTTTAGATACTCTGAAATTTCCTAGGAGTACAGGTCGGGTTTTTATGTCGGGTTATAAAATGTAGGTCTACCTGAAATATTTCTCGAGTTTTTGTTTCTTTGTGGGAAAGTAACTCACCCCTGCCCAATCATTCCGCCACCCTGGTGCAGAGTAGGCCTATATAATATATTCATCCAGTAAAAGTGTAGTACCCAATTATTTAATATTGATTTACTTTACAGGACCAAGTGATGGTTGGCGGACCTGGAAGCTTTTATTGGCAAGGTACTGTTTTTTATTTGTTTGTTAATCAATTTATATACAAGTATTTCTTCGTAGAATAACTTTCCAGGCAATATTTCTCAAACCATTCGTATTTGCGCATTCCATAAGAAAGGTATATAGCGCATGCCCAACTGATCTTGGCCCCCAATATCAAAATCGTGTCGTAGGCCCTACATATGTCATGTCTAATATTTCTGATTTATATCTCAAAGTGCCAAATATTACTTTTGTTATCTTATCACCCACATATATGTGGGGATGAGATATTGTAGTCACTTTGTTGTATAGGCAAAAAACTACCTGTACCTCCTACACTACATGGCCACCCCTTTGACATTAGGGGTGCTGGTGGGGCCCACTAGGGGTCTCATATGATGACCTCATATTAGGGGTTAGGGTTCATAAGTTTTTGGAAAGGGACACATTTTTGTGATTTTTGCGTCTGTCCGTGGGTGTGTGTGTGTGTGTTTGGGTGGGGTGGGGGTGGGGGGGGTGGGTGAGGGGGTGAGGGGGTTGAGGGGGTTGCGTATGCAACAATTGATTTTGTGTCGCTTATAACTCCAAAACTGTAAAACACACATGAACCGAAATTGGTGGACGGATACCCCTGGCTCGGAACTTTGGTCTCCAAGGTTTTGGGATACAAAGGTCACAGGTCAAATGAAACAAATTTTGGGTGATGGCTGTATCTTTTGAAGGAATTACTTGGTATCTTTATAAATTACATAGGTGGGTAGGGTTTAAGATTCTAACAAAAAAATAAATAATTGGAAGTCAAACGTTTAAAGGTCATGAGTCAAAGGTCAAATAAGTGTTTTTAATGCAAACTTTTGGGCCATTTTAAACTCAAAAAGTACAAGGCCTATTCCAACCCTATGTTGTACCATAATATCTTGGTACATGAATTTGTGCCCCGTAGACTCTGGGGTCAAAAGGTCAAAGGTCACAGAGCTATTGACCGCTTTTCACCATTTCCTTCTATAGTTAGGGAATGGTAAGCGTGACGTGACATGAATGGTGTCATGCAGTATAGGGTATGATTAAAGTGAAAAAAATCAGAAGTTGTTTCAGTGATTAGGGTCAAGGGTCAGAGGTCAAGTATGTGATTTTAGGGGTAATTATGTACTAATTTGTATACAATTTCTGTGCCACTTTAAATTCCGAAAGTGCAAGACCTATACCAATACTATGTTTGTATCACATGGTACATGAACTTGTGTCCCGTAAACTCTGGGATCAAAAGTTCAAAGGTCACGGAGCTAGTGACCACTTTAAACCATATCCCCCCATAGTTATTATTATTACCTATTTCCCCCACTATGCTGTATGCTTAAGGTGGCGAGATCAGCAACTCCATGGGTTGCTTTCTTGTTTCATTTTTGGAATTATTATCACTTTTCGTTGTCATACCTCCAGATAAATAAAACGATTCTTCCATAGCGTTGCATGGTAACACCTGTTTATGACTTCCTGATTCACATATAGGCCTACTCCGTTGGGGCGCCGTGATGTAGTTTTAGCTGTTTAGTGCTACCATGGACGTAGAAGAGACGTCCATGGTGTTACCAGGGACATATCCCCGGTGCAACTTTCTAAGCTCTTTGATCCAAGAATGTATATAAGTTTGTACATCCTTGTTATATCACATTCGGCATTGTCATCACTTATTTGGGCGAACATATGTCGTGAAAGGACACAATATAAATGAAAATGAAAATCCACGGGTATAGGTCTATTCCTTCATGCGACACATTTAACGAGTCATTATTTATTGTAGTGCGATTAAGTATTCCTTAGAGAATACACTTAATGGTCAACCGTGGTATCATGGTATGACGGATATAGAAACAGGAAGGTTGTTAATCATCTTTTGAAAGGATGCTTTTTAATTTTAAAGTTTTCATAAGTTATAACAACTTAAAAACATTGATTTGTTATTGAAAAAACTGCATTCTAGAATGTATTGTATGCTTATGATGAACCAAATCAAGGTTAATAGCAACATTCTTGCTATGTCCTATGATTCAGTTATTTGTGGGTTCTGGCAATATAATCTGGTTTCGTGGGGTATGAATGCTAAAAAGGATGACAAACAACGACGGTATAGATGGCCTTATTAGGCAGGCAGGGCGCTTGATTGGGACCAATCAGTCAACATCGGGACTCATCGTACCAAAGGCTCCTTGGGGCAAAACTAAATAAGATAATGAGAGATGATGGCCACCCACTTCGCCATTATTTAGACAGAATGGTGATACCACGGAGTGGCAGGATGAGATTGCCAGTGGCCACAACAAATATACATTCCTTATCATTTATTCCTCAATGTATAAAAATACACAATTCAAATTTCAATCTTTAGCTCTTGCTTTTTATATTTTAGCATGATATTCATTATTCTTGCATATTCTTATATTTGTATTCTTTCATATTTTTATATAATTTTTTTCAGTTTAATTTCAATTCTCATATTTCATGGTTTTACACATACATTTCCTGTTATATTTGTTTTTATATGCATTTTATGTACTTTATGCGAGAAGTGAATTACCCCTCGTGTGTTTAATACAGTTTATTCTTTTATATTTTATTCTATTCTAACAAAGTCATAAGTAGTAATATGTAGTCAAACAGCATGACCCATGCAAGGACTCGATCGGACCATGGATGTAGAAGAGCGGACTCGCTCCGGAAGTGGTGGTTTCGTTGATAATCCCATGCACAGCAGGCGGTGAAATGGTTGACCCGGTTTGGCCGAAGATAATCGCAAAAGGTTTCTTACAGACAGAAAGTACACCGCTAGTCAGCCTGGTAGATAGGATATGGGCGGCCATTTGGGGGGAAATTAAAAAGAAAAAAATAATAAGAAACATAAATAAAAGAATGAAATAAACAAAAAAGAAACCAATAAAAATGTATGTTATAAGAAAAATATGAATTGAATATAAAATAAATAAAAAGAAATCAATACAAAAGAAATTATACAGAAAAATTATTAATAAGAAACATAAACTGAAAATAAAATGATTGAAAAGAAACCAATAAAAAGAATGTTATACAAAAAATAAATTGAATATGCAATAAATAAAAAAAAATAAATAAAAAAAATAATAATAAAATATAAATTAAAAATGAAACAAATAAAAAGAAACCAATACAAAATAGAAGTATATAGCAATAGGAAAACGACAAATTAGATAAGAAATAAATTAAAGGAAAACAAAATCCAAGTAATATACAAACAGAAAATATATCTCCCAAATATAACTACTTATATATAAACATTAATATATCTAATAATACAAATGTTTCTATAAGTACTTTATCATTAAATTTGTCTTTAAATCTTTATCTTTAAATCAATTTATCTTTAAATTAATAAAACTATAAATCATTATGGGCCTATCTTTAAACAGAAATGTAAATATAGTCTTAGCCTTTTATATACAAACAGAAATACAAATACAACAAATTATACACGTACAAAAACAAAAAACGTAAAAAAGGTTATAAATGCGCAGCACTTTGCGCACCACAACAATGCAATGTTACGTGTGTTGCGTATGCACTTGCAATCTATTACCGATTTTACTTGGCAGCAGTTTGTTTCACTGCGCACCACAGATATGATATATGCAGATCGGTTTCGTCAACGTATGACTCAGCACTTACACCAGGCCGCGTCAGGCAGTAGGTACGGTAGGTACAGCTGTCTGAGCCACGGTATCGAAGGGTATTGGTACTGTTAGCCGCGGCACTCCCATCTATTGCTTCCGACAAAAGTTCTGTTGCCCTTCTAATTAGGCCTACAGCCTCTACAAATATCCTGTTGGCATTGTTTCCGTATCATTTTTTCCACACGAGGTTAAGTTGGCTTCACGCTGAGCATAGCATGCATTGCACAAACATAACGCATTCGAGCGCTAGTGTCACCTTGTAGGCCCGTACACACAAAGCCTGGGCACAAATCATGGTGAAGTGCATTGTGGTGCGCAAAGTGCTGCGCATATTTCGTATTTTTACATATTCTTTTTTTTTGTACTTCTAGTTTTTTTATAGTTTTTTTGTGTACTTATATTTCTGTTTCTATTTATAAACAGATAAAAGGCTGTCTGTACTTATATTTTTGTTAAAAGATATATCACTGTTTAATAGATATAGTAATGTTTATCTATTTAGAAAAAATTATATTTGGAGATATTCATTTTATTTTTATTGTTTCTGTTTGTATAGTATTTTTTATTTTGTTGTTGTTGTAGTGGAACATTGTGTGTTATAAGATCTAACCGACTTTTAATTGTAGCTGTGATTTGTTTTCTTCTTCTAATATTCTTTTTTCTCTTCATTGTTCTCTTGTTATCGTTTTTTTATTTTATATTCTTATTATATTTTCTTTTTATTGTTCTCTCTTTATTCATTGCATATTCAATTTCTTTATTAAATACTTTTTTTCATTGCTTTCGTTTTATTTATTTCATTTTCAATATATATGTTTCTGATTATTTCTTTTTCTGTTTAATTTACTTTGTATTGAATTCTTTTTATGTATTTTTCATTCAAAGTTAATTTTCTTTAACTCATGTTTTTTTAGTATTTTTCTGACTTTTTAATTTTTTCCACTATGGGGGCACATTTCCCCACTGGCGGCGATTTTCTTTTCAAGATTGGGGGACAGTGGTGTAGCTAACGAGGCAGAATAATGTCAAAGCTAACAATCACAAAATTAAACTTGAAACGATCATCAGGCTGGCCGAGAAACGAAATCGCTTTCTATTTGAACAAAGACCTAAATTTTGTTCTTTGGTGTCATCAGCCCCCATGCAGTCATTTGACCCCCATTAAATTTCCCTTTTTCCCAAATACACTGTGATGATTATCATTGCCCCGTGCAGTGACGGTGCTGCGGGCAAATGACGAATTTGCACGAAAATACTTTGCTGTTTAATTTATAGTACGGACGTATAACATTCGCGCCCTTTGGGGCACATTTCCCCAGTGGCGGCGATTTCCTTTTAAGATTGGGGGACGAACCCAGACAGTGGTGTAGCTAGCCATATGCTTTATATCAGGCTTCATTTTAAGGGGGGGGGGGGAATAATGATATTCGCGACCCCCAACAAAAGTATTGTTTCCTCTGTCCCGTGGGATCGCCGCCTTTGCATTTCCCATCCCTTGATACAATTTTCTAGAGTCGTCACTTCGTGCATTGCTTTCTTTTAATTATGGCCTTGAGGTTTCAGTTTGATTTTTTTTCAATATTGTTATGGCGACGTTGTGAATATTCATGTATTTGAAGAAGAAAAAAACAACTATATATTTCTCTGTAAAACCTCATCGGCGATGCAACGGGAGATTTAATCCCACCGACTGACAACATTTAAAAAAACATTTTTTTATCCGACCGTCAGACCGACGACCGGACATTATCTTCTGGGATATTCTGTAAGGCCGGAAAATATCTCCACGTGGATAACAATCCCGTGTTTCTGATTGGTAGAAATATTTGCACAATCACATACAAGCCAATCAATTACTGCCGCAGAAATGATGTTTCTAGTATATATTGGATTTATGGCGACGGGATACTCTCTCTAAGACACAAAAAATATCTTACGGGGCACAAAATCTCACAAAAGATAATGTCCGCAAACATAATCTCTTGTTACACCGAGATCAAAGTAAAAATTCACGTCATTTATTTCTATTGTTCCTCAGGTCAAGTTTTCATCCAGGATACTGCTTTTGCAACCCCGCTACTACAAACACAAGAAGCACCAATTAGCTTTGATGACAGCTATAGAGGTAAGTCTACCATTTGGCAATGTCTCCCAAAAATCGAACTCTCTTACCATTAGCAATTGGCGGGATTACGGGGTGGGGCATTGGGAAAATTTCCCCACTTGCATCTTTTGAATGTTAAAATCGCATGTGGGTATGACGACCCACGCTGACTTATCTTTTTGTAAATACTGGTAACCAGATCTGTCTGTGCTATATCTAGCTGCAGCAACATCATCATCTTCACCATCACCATCATCATCATATCATCATCATCATCATCATCGTCATCGTCATCGTCATCGTCATTATCATCATCACCATCATCGTCATCGTCATCGCCATCATCATCGTCATCATCATCATCATCATTTATTAACAATATATTCGTTGGCGGAGAGTCCTGCTGGGGCGTTTAGGGGTGTGCCTCATTCGTGCAAATTATTATCATCGTATCTATATATTTAAGTAAAGTGATTTAAAGGGGAAACTTGGATTTGAAAATTCCCAGACCACGCACTGCAGACTGAATTTGCATACTTATGTATAGGCATACTTTTGAACTTTCCCACAACCCTTCACCCCCTCCCCCGCCCCCTCCCCATTAACCACCCTTCTTTCTTTTATCAATCGCAACCATAAGTAGATTTCTCCTACCAAGTCACTGGCTGACTTCTATTCTTTCTCTGTAGGATATTCCGTGGCTTTTGGAGACATGAACAGTGACGGCAAAAACGATTACATAGTAGGGATTCCAAGGGCGCCGAACATGCACGGCATGGTAAGACGCACCCCAGCTCAGTACTGTCAGTACAATGATTATTATCAAACCTCTTCAAGCATGCCCTATCGGCCTATATAGTTGATATATCTTATTTACATAACAAGCTGACAAGTCAGATAATATTTACGTGTTATTCACAATATGTGTTGAAGCTATATTGAAAAGTAGCAATGACATGAGATTAAATGGGTTAAAATATACTAAAACCATGGAAACAGCAAAACGCCCCAAAATCAGTTAAAAATTGACTTATTTACAAGAAGTTAAAACTTACCTTCCTAATTAACATAAATTGCGCAATATTTTGTGAAAAAGAACAACTAAAATATATTTCTCATGTTAAATCATTGTTTTTCGATTGTTCCCAAAATATTTTGAATGGAAGAAGTTGTATGCAGTGAAGATGAAATTGGATATTGTTGAAACATGCACCTAGATTTAACAGTAGAACGCAATTTGAGAACCATTCATATTTAAAATTTGTGAAAGAAATATAAAGAATAACATAAAAGAAGTTTAGCTGTGGGTCTATTTTTTTTATATACATTATCACTTTCGTACACGGTACATGTTTAAAAATGTTAAAAACGTATGATTCATCATGACTTATAATTTATAAGTGCTATTGTGACCGTTTAAAGAACAGTTCTGCTCAGGATTTAATGATCTTTTATGAAAATCTCTAACTGTCATTTTACCTTTAAATGTCATGTTTCTTGTCATATTTGTAGGTTTCGGTTTATGATCACAAACTGCGCACCATGTACAACGTCACAGGTCAGCAACTAGCTGAGTATTTTGGACAATCTATCGTCGCGACGGATTTGAATGGGGACGGGTATGTTTCAATCATTCGACGAAGTATTTATTGCTGGTATGACGGGATGGGGATGCATTTAATAGGGACGATCTCATCTCAAAAGAATGATTATTTTACAACATTATGATTTTCAGGCCTTTTTTAAACATGTATTAGCATATAGCACGCCATCTTTATTAATGTAAAGGCATATAATTTTGCTATCTTAGGCTGCAATTGTTTTGAAGGACTGTGCGATCATTTTTTGAAACGCAAAAATATAAAATAGTGATAATTCATGATCCTACATTTTTCAGATTTTTCGTGATGACAATCGATCCCTAAATTTTCGATTTTCGTGGTCGCATAAAACGCCATGATGGCCTATTTTATTGCAAAGTCAACACAAGATTTCAATTTTCTTTTATAAATTTCCGAATTTGTTTTATTTTTAAGTTCCGGGTGTAATGTGTGTTTTGAGGTGGGGGTATTTAGTTATACGACGATATGAATATACCAATCGAGAAAATTAGGTCATTGCCGCCACTAAAAATTAGTTGGCACGAGACAATGAATTATATTAACTGTCCTTTGTATTTTTTCTATTCAGATTTCAGGACTTGATTGTGAGTGCACCAATGTACACCGACCGGGACCAGCCTATTGTTCGCTATGATGTTGGCCGTGTTTATGTGTTTTATCAATATGAAGAGGTAAGTATCTCTATGGTATAAGTAGGGATACACCATATCCCTGGTATAAGTAATTTAGTGGCACAACGTTTTTTTCCGACTTAACGTATATTCAAAACATTGAAATAGTATGCCTCTAGCGAAGTCCGCCGGATATGTCATTGTACTGAAAGTGAGCTGGCGGCCGAAATGTGAGGGTGTATTTTTCTTGAGTCTCAAGAATATTTAAACACAATTTTCGTGCACGTGATGGTACTAAAAACCTTCGATACGAATGTTCAAATAAATAACAATTATTACTTATTATAACATAAGCTTGTTTTTAACGAACACGAGTATCAAAAATTAAACCGTTTGATTTCAAATTTCCCCTGACGCCCTCTCTATTTGACCGACTGACCGAGAGCTGCTTCAAATTCACATGTCTGTCGATGGATGGGGTCGAATGTGAAGAAAAAGAACCACAGTCAGACCATGAAGCTACCATCAGCTGCCTGGTCAGACCATCATCTGACCATGTCCATCTTGGTGGTAAAGGACAATAAAAAAAAATGAAAATAGCATCTATATAATCTTTTGCAGGGAGTTACTCCACCTCGCACTCTGGTTGGGGAAGTTGGAGGTGGCCGATTTGGGTTTGCCATTGCGGCGGTTGGTGACCTGGATCTGGATGGGTTTAATGGTACGTTTTTAAACTGGTATTCTTTTACAAGTAGGCCTAGAGCTGTTTTGTTCCGTCGCATAGCTACTTTTCCCAGGAGGTAAAGATACTTTCTGAGTCAAGATATATATCTTATGTTTGTTTTTAAATCACGATGTGAGTTTTCCCTATCGTTCCGAATTATAAAGGACCTTTTTGTAATAGCTCAATGGAGTCTTTGGGGCCCGTGGGGAACTTAACCTCACTGAGTTAGATGATTGACAGCTTTTTTAACCAATCACCGCACGATTTGCCTAGCAACAAAATCTGGGTAACTTAGTGGGGGAAAAAATCCTACGCGGTACTGGTACAGTACAGGTAGCTGGCGGCGAACACTATGCAGTCAATGCAATATACTACACAAAACAAATTTCTTCACACACATACTGAGTGACGACAAAATGGTGAGTAAAAGAGGCGCCTACGAGCCCGTTGCGGGATTTGTAGAACGATTAGCAAACCGAATTTTGTTTATTTCTTTTGCTAAAATCTCCAAAGATCGGGGGAAATATCATAAATGGATTAAATTTTGCGGCAGTCCACACTGAACATCTAAATATCAATGCATTGGTCATAAACGATTGCAGATTTGAGGTCAAGTTGTTTTCCCTACCTAGTAACCGCGTTGCTATGGTGAGTGTGGCTTATTTCGTAACTCAGAGACGTTAATTTAACGCTCAGGGATCGGCTTTACTCACCTTTCCTATATGATGGCAATTTGCCCAAATCAGGAATGAATTGTATATAGAGGAATAAGTAAGCTACATAAACCATCAGTCTTGTGGAGTGATTTCAAGATGATTAGATACAGCTGTTGTTTACTTCATTATTGTTATTTCCTGACCGGTTATTGGACAGTGCATAATTGTAGGTTCCTCATCAGCGTCCATTGGTGTTTTGCACCCTCTCCCCCCCCCTCCTCCCTCGCATCAATGGATGCGTGTCTGTATATAAGATCTTCAGTGCTATTGACTTCTAAATCCAAATTTTGATCAAAGTGCTGCACAAAGGGCGTATAAAAAAGGAGTAGGTATACTGTACAATTTTCGTATTTCTCTTCAAGAACCTAACTACTCAATCCCCATTTCTGCCACTCAGATCTCGCCGTTGGAGCGCCTTTTGCCGGTGATGGCGCTGTGTACATTTTTAGAGGAAGTCGAAGAGGCATTATCACTGCTCCCTCACAGGTACACAATCTTTTCTCATATTTGTGATATTTTACACATGTTTGATGCAGGGACGTGTCTAAACAAAATTGAGGGGGAGGGGGCATTAGACCCCTAAACCTAACCCAAGTAAAAACGCGCACCGCTTCCCTCTTTATGTTGAAACTTCCATGTCTACCTTTCTCTCTTTCTTAATTTTGATTAGGAGGGGGCAATAGCCTCTATCCCCTTTTGTTTCATTGTTTCATACTTTGATAAGCAAAACACGTTAAAAGTGCAAGTGCAATAAACATCTCGAAATTCCATTTTTACCCATATGCATGAATTTCAAGAATAGATTATGCCATCTCATTCACACTTCATCATTAGAATTATATTAGTCTTTTATTCTGTTCAGAGTCGGTTCTTTCAATCATATGTTTCAAAATTTTCACGGTAGATTAGTTTGATTATTCCATTTGAAATACATACTTTTCACCATCTGTAGTGTATAGTGGGTGGGGAGGGGGCGTATATGGGTCCGCAATATGCTAAAAGTCAAAATAATATTTCTATATAGCCCAAGATTTTGGTTGACTTAAAAGAAGGTACACTACAAAGGTTAAACAGGCGCGGATCCAGGGGGTGCGCGTTTCAGACCACATATACCCTCTGCACTTGGTCTATTTTAGCTAAAAGTTCAACGTCTTTGCAACCACATGCACAACAGAACAAAAGTTCTTCAAAACTGATGTGCGCCCTCCCCCCTTCCCCTTTGGAAATTCCTGGATCCGTGCCTGTCACAGCGGTGACATTAGCGGGGTGAGAAACCACAGATCCCCCCCCCCCACCCATCGCGATAATCCTTTTGGCACTAATCTGATCGTACAAATTTGTATGCAACTTATACATCAACAGATCGTTCGACCAGCCGACATTCAGTCACCGATGTTAAAGGGGTTTGGAAATGCATTGTCCGGAAACCGAGACGTGGACGGCAACTCATACCCTGGTGAGCATGCAGTCAACATCAACTTTATATAATTATCATTTAATGTTTATATTTGTCTAAGCCCAAATAATACCTCGATGGTCTAAGTCACAGATCTTTGGACCATGAAGGCATGGACAGGATTTGAGTGTGCACTTTCCCCCTCACCACCACACTCCCCCATCCCACCCCTACCCCCACCCTATCCCTACCCCAGCCATACCCCACCCTTACCCCCCCTACCCCACCTCACTCTTACCCCACCCATACCCCACCCACCCTACCCCACCCCACCCCTAACCCACCCATACCCCTAACCCACCCATACCCCACCCCACCCATACCCCCACCCAACCCCACCCCCACATACCCCACCCCACCAATACCCCCACCTCACCCATACTCCCACCACACCCCACCCTACCCACCCCACCCCACTCGCCCCATGGTATGGTGATGTTTTGCATTAGCGTGATTTTGCCCTTCCCCACTTTTGACTTTTCCCCCACTATCGGTCGGCAAATCCCGCCCATGCATGGAGGTATTATTTCGGACTCAATTTTTCCCCATTACAAGAGAGCATAAAATTCTGCATTACAGATTGTATTTTACATGAGTTTCCTTCTTGCTCCCCTTGTTATTTAATAGAAGTAAAGAATCCTCTTGTTAATTCACTGGGCCATCGCTGTTAATTGTTTTATGTTTTTGTTTCTACTCTATTTCCATGTCCTACCACGGAGCTAGGCCTATCATTCGAAATAGGTCTATGGTCCTAATACCCTGCCCCCATCCTAGCATGTGAATGGACAGCTTAGAGGTATTCAGGAGCTTTGCATTTTGGTATATCCCTTTTCAAATTTTATTAAGCAATTTCCAGAAACAAATTTGAATAATGTCACATGGCCGAGATTACAGTGTCCATAATGGACCAATCGTATGATGGGGGAATCTTATACACTAGTTCACAGTTCCAGTCTGCTCATGCGCACAAGTACGTTTGACCTTCAAGTTGCAAGTTAACATCTAACGAGCGCACAACAAAATACGCTCTTGATACACGCACATTGTACATGGCCTAAGGTTATAAAAATCGGCCCAAAATTTTACTTTCTGTGTTAGGACGACGTGGGTTTTTTCCCAATGACTTATTATTACCTAGAATACTCAGTTACATAATATATTAAGAAAAGCAAAAAAAAATCGAAGCGACAGAATTTTAAATAGTGACTTTCAAAATATGTTATCATTACATTCAATAGCGAAAATTGTTTGTTTACTCGCAACTCAAAATGGCAGACGGAACTGTAAACTGGTGTATTGATCAGTCAAATACTGGGAGTCTTGGCCGTCTGCACAATTCACGCACGGTATGGGACCCAGCGTATGAAAAAAATGTTTTCAAGCGCATGTATCATACGTGCGTTTATACATGCAGGTAATACGCGCGCGTATTGCTACTTACAATTTTTCCTAAAAACCCCGGATGGGTTTTTTGTTGGGAAACAAAGGAAAAATTCTCCTCGCGTTTGAGTGGTCGAAGTACTGAAGGAATCACGTTCGGCTAAACTCGGTTTTGGACAGGCCTATATAGCCATCATGAGTTTGCCATTTAAATAAGTTTTTTTTTTCTTTTTCACTCTGTGATTAAAATCTGGTCAACCTGTCTTTTTCTCATTTAGATCTTCTCATTGGAGCATTTATGTCGTCGAGTGTGGCTCTATTAAGGTAAATGATGAAACTTAAAATGTTTCTCTCTCTCCTCTTTTGTTATGTAAATATTGAAAAGAATGTAAAACGTGAGGAAGTTAGAAACCTTTTTTTGCAAATTCTCCTCAGGCACCGTTTAGATTTGTTAAACCATATTACTGGATTGTGCGATCTCATTTATATTTAAACAATAAGTATGTAATTTTCGATTGTTTATATATTTAACTTGTAATTGTTTGGCTGGAATAAAGAACTTACAATGAAAAAATTATCATTGTAAGACATATTTTGCTCGTAAACAAGAAACCTATAACAAAATCATACAGATGGCTTTTTTTGTCTTGAATTTCATGCTCATTAGATTTTTCGCGGGTGCCCGCGACGGGTTCATGCTGGAAAATTTCTCCCTCCCCGCCCACTCAACGGTATGTAATAAAGAGGGAATTTACTAAGCAGGTTTGTTTTATTTCAATTTGTTATTTTACAGGTCTCGTCCGGTTTTACAAATGAACCCTCAAATAACATTCAACGTTGAATCGATCGATCTTGAGACCAAAGCTTTTTCCCTTCCGGATGGATCACTGGTCTCTGGGTAAGATAAACTGTTGTCCCCTTTCATCATTCTTCAAGAATTAGGTCACTGGTCAAGCAAGGATAAATGAAACATAATGGATAAAATATATTTTTTCCCACAGCTGAAAAAAACCCTCAAGACTTAATCTGAATTTTACTGAATTAGACCAAACGTTACTGTATCTGAAGATAAAAAGTACTATGTAAAAAGTTACTTTACCGCTATTGTATTGGCACAATTGTGATGAAATTTGCATGGACGTGTAGGCAGCATTAGCTTTAAAATCTATCAAAAACCACCCTAGTAGCAAAAAATGACGTCAACCATTTTTACGGCATTTTTCAATTTCAGGCGTCAATTTGCATATTTTTTTTCTTAAAACTTTTGTGATACATTACAGGGCTACCATCAAACCATGGAATTTTCTTTTATAAATTCTTTGGTCTATTGAATGTCTGTCATAATTCTTTGCAGCAAATTCTGAACAAAAGTTTTTGAGTTTTTGTTATGCTTCCAATAAAGATTTAGCAGAGATAGACTTTCCCATTATTTTCAGTGACTAAGATTTAGGAAAGAAATTTAAAGAATTTCATACAGATTTTGAATTGTCTGCCCAGTCATGCATCACAAACTTAGCATGATTTTAGAACTTATTACAAGTTTGATCAGCGATGCATATAACACAAAAACTAATAGTGCTATTTTTAAGATTCAAAAACTAATTTGTTCAGATTTTCCAAAAACAAATTGCTACATATCTATACAACTTTAAAACTTGCTCGTATGACACATCAAAATGTATTCATATTGGTCAAATCGCTATTTACTCCTGCCCCTACGGGTGTTATAAGGTATACTCGGTTATTTATGATTAGAGGACCGGCACCTCTGATGATAAATGTTCTCTGATAATTCATATGAAATGATACATGAAGGCGTTTCTGTTTCTTTTAAGGTTTCAAATAACGACTTGTCTCGCATACTCTGGCAGAGGAACAACCGGAGAACTCGGTAAAGAAATTTTGGAATATTTCCGATTTAATACTTTTATATGTCGTTACGTGGAGTATTGTTTGCTTAAAGGAATATTCCTATGTTTTTTCGTAACCTTTTATAAGAGAACAATTTTCATGTTGATGTTATTCCTACCAGAAAATATTCAAATTTTAGGGTTCACAAAAAATGTCAATAAACGAATATGAAAAGGCTTAGTATGACATCACAAGAACACATTATCCCACAAAGTTAATGTATTTCATTCAAATCTATCACCCTTTTTTAATAGTAAAACCTATTAAAAAAATTAATTGATGGAAGTCTGGTATTTATATACATTGCCAAATATACCCTACTTCAATAACATTTTGAAAATTGTTTCTAATCATACAGAAACAACCAATTAACATTCAAAAAAATACATAAACATTTGCAATGGAATTGCCTCTATGACATCATCAAACACTATCAAATGGTTATTGACTGTATTGTAGCATAACATAACAAGATGACGGGCTAAGAAGGGTGAATCATCCCATAAAAACCCAAACTAACACCACCACAACCACACAAAAAAAATCAAAGACGCCCAGAATTAGTAAAGAACTTATCAATGTTGACCTTGAAATTGTGAACAGATTTGGAGCTAACTACCCACTCAGGCAAACCATTCCACTCATTAACAACTCTTTGCGAAAAGCTAAAACGTCGAATATCTATCCAATATTGTCGTCAGTATTTGTGTGAAAATGTCGACCAATCAGAAATGTTGTATTGGCTATTTACCTCCACATTAACACAATGACCTTTAGAATTTGATGACATGTTCTTGTGAAAATGAAATAAGAATGAAAACACATTAAGGTAGGGACGATGGGTAATGTTATTTTCAACAAATGAACGATAATTCGTAGATTTTGCTGAAGGAATGGACTACAATTTTTAATACTTATTAAACACGTAGCCATGAATATGAAAAGAAGTTTGCATGCGATGTGAAATGGTAGTTTACAAATGTTTATCAAAAAATGAAACAACGTGAAGTTCACATGTGATAAGAGATCTGAGGGCGCTTTACAACAGTTTGGAGGTGCATTACAACCATCTAAGGGAGATTTACGACCATCTGATTGCGCTTTATGACCCTCTGATTGCGCTTTATGACCCTCTGATTGCGCTTTATGACCCTCTGATTGCGCTTTATGACCCTCTGATTGCGCTTTATGACCCTCTGATTGCGCTTTATGACCCTCTGAGGGCGCTTTATGACCCTCTGAGGGCGCTTTATGACCCTCTGAGGGCGCTTTATGGCCCTCTGAGGGCGCTTTATGACCCTCTGAGGGCGCTTTATGACCCTCTGAGGGCGCTTTATGACCCTCTGAGGGCGCTTTATGACCCTCTGAGGGCGCTTTATGACCCTCTGAGGGCGCTTTACAACTGATGTGGTCAATAGGCATCGCTACCTGTCACAGTCCTTTTTATGTTCCCAAAACCACCAGTGGCATAGCTAGGGCCCTACGGGCCGGGGCAAATGAGCCATTGGTATGGTGGTATAATTTTTTATGGGTCCCCTTATAGGGCCAGAGCCGGGAGGTTTCCCTCCCTTAGTTATTATTATTATTATTATTATTGCAGTTAATTATATAGCGCCTCTTCCGTGGATCGAAGCGCTTTACAATAAAAATAGACAGCATAAACTTAATCAGTAGGAAAAGATGAGTCTTAAGGGCCTTCGGAGGGCGCTTTACATCCCTCTGAGGGCGCTTTACAACCCGCTGAGGGCGCTTTACAACCAGCTGAGGGCGTTTTACAACCCGCTGATGGCGCTTTACAACCTTCTGAGGGCGCTTTACAACCCGCTGAGGGCGCTTAACAACCCGCTGAGGGCGCTTTACAACTCACTAAGGGCACTTTACAACCGTATCTGGAAGAAACCCCTCTTGGCTGCTGGCCTGTGAAATAGGACCGACTCTAATATCTTTCGTGTGCGGGGGTATCTTTCGTGTGCGGGGGAAACTTTGGTGTGCGGGGGTGTCTTTCGTGTGCTGGGGTATCCTTCGTGTGCGGGGGTATCTTTCGAAGTCACAATACGTACATACCACTTTTCCATTGTAGGTCTAAGCATGCTTTGTGAATTTCAGCTATGAAGATGATGGTCACATTATAAATAAGATAATTGTAGTATATTAATTCCCCTATTGTCCCACTTCAGATTTTGCTGCAACTCTGCAGTTGGACTCTACTCGCCTTCTTTCATCCCGTGCGTTCATTCTACTAGATGGTGAATCAATACGCGAAGTATCCGGAAACTTTACTCTCACCAGAGATGTTGAGAAATGTCAAAGCTACCGTGCGTACGTGAAGGTGATTACAACTTTTGCCTAAGTGTTACAGCTACTTCAAAATATAAAGGGTGTATGTGGGTACAAGAGGAAGAGGGGGGAGGAGGGGTGGGGGTGGGCGTTCAACCCAAAAGGGCACACGAATGTGGCCAATAGGCGTCGCTACCTGTTACAGTCCTTTTAGGTTCCCAAAACCACCAGTGGCGTAGCTAGGGCTCTACGGGCTAGGGCGAGTGGGCCATAGCCTAATTTTTTTACGGGTCCCCTTATAGGGCCCGGGCCGAGCGGTTGCCCCCACCTTACTTACGCCACTGAAAACCACTATTAAAGGAAAGGAACGAAATTGAAATAAGCTTTTGAGACTTCTGTATGAAAACTTCTGTAGGCCTATATTAGCGAAAGGATATCTGTAATTAGTGTAACTTTTCTTATTATACTCATGCACGGTTACATAAACAATTATTACGAATAAAATCAATTATGAATGCATTTAAAATTAAAGGATATTTCTAATACATACACTGTTTTTAAGAACCATAATTGTGCTCTGGGTCTCACAGTATTAGTGCACCCGCTGTATCAGTAATTAAATGTTATGTAAATCACTTTCATTTTAAATCTCCCTAGAATCTCATTCGCGACAAGATTTCACCAGTGCAGTTTCTTTTCCGTTATCACCTAAACAAGAATGCATCCACCGTTGTGCGTGGGGAGTTGGCACCAGTACTAAGCCAGAGTGCCTCATACCAGACTCAGCAGGTAATATTATAAACGCCAGGGGATATTTGTGGCACCATGATATCTTTATAGGGGCAAGAGATTAACAGTTGTGCCATCGTTACAGGGGACAAATGTTGAATATTAATAGCATTAATCTGGTGAATTTTCGATATTGCAATTTTAATGGGGAAAGTAGGGAGCCAAACATTATTCTGGAGGAACTGCTGTTCCTTGCCCCTTGTAGCGCTGCTGCTAAAGAGGAAAAGTTAAATACTTGAAGAAAAAAAAAATGTTTTGTTTTTTCACATAAAAGGTTTTTACTCCAGGGAAAGTGGGGGGTGGGAGGGGAACTTCATACTAAAAGAGGTGAGGGTGTGCAGTCCACCGACCGAAAAACATACCCGCAGTATGACATATTTTTTGGGAAGTGCAGTATGAAATTATACAATTTTGATACCCGCAGTACGAAAGAAGTCAATTTTGATACCTGAAATATGAGTATTCAACAAAAATATTGTAAAAATGGACCAGCAGTACAAAAAAAATTGGGACCTACACTAAAAAATATATATATATTTTAGTACAATTTATTTTTGTTTTTATTTTTTATAGTAAAAAAAAGACACCTACTCTACGAAAATGGTGCAAAAAAGCACCTGCTCGGGCGGCACATATACATATATTTTACAAATGGAAGAAGGCCCCCTCCTCCCCACCGGGTTTTCCCGTTTACTCATTTTCCTGGATTGTTTTCCGCCATGATATGTCCATAACTCAAGTGAAGTCATAAGAACTCCCTTGCCCTTTTCGGACACATGAGGCTCTCTGGTGGCTATATAACATCCAAATTAATCGTGGATACTCCTATCACTGGATAGGAGTAGACGCACTATTATCTACAACATATATTAAACCTGATTCATCCGGAATAGTACTTTGCAGCTTTGAGGTCATTTGAGCCAGAAACGTTGCTTATTTTTCATTCTGTCTTTATGAAAAGACTTTATAAAGTAGTGATTACAAATGATCTTGTTTCAGCAGATCAATTACAATGTGTTATGCTTTGTGCTGACAGCAGAGAGTTAGGCTCCATCAACTACCTGTGAAGTTTTCGTACGCTACCAGCAAATACGTTTAAATCTTCGCAGATGATGTAGTTTAATAATTAGGCTTAAAAGTATATATTCTTGTAACAGTTCTATACGATTTTTTTGTGAAAGCGACTTTTATCAAGAATCCGTTCTCATGATGAAAGGTATAAAGACAGTTGCGTAAGGGCAATGTTGGTTAATATTTTAGTCTTTTGATAGCCACATGAACAACAATTTCTGTCAAAATCAGTTATAAACTGTTCATTCATGTGTGAAAATACCAGGATTTGTTTGGTCAAGAGCCGTTATACTGTCAGCAAACCAGGCTGCAGGCATGACACTTCGCGGCAATGTGAATAAAAGTAGCATGTGATGAATTAAAAACAAAATAACTTAGGTAATAAAACCCACTTTTTGCATATTTTAGCAATTAGATTACTTTTATTTTGTTGAACATATGAATATAGACAGGGTTAACCGGTAATTGATTATATTAATCGTGTCTTATCATGAAATAAACATAAAGCTAGTTCACCATATCCCTTCGTCTCATTCACCTTTTTTTTTCATACGCTTGGTCCCATACCGAGCGTGAATTGTGCAGACGGCCAAGATTCCTCTAGTATTTTATTGGTCAATAAAATCCCTCCAGTATACGATTAGTCTATTATGGACACGTGAATCTCGGTCATGTGACATTATATTAATTAGTTATCCGGAAATTGCCGATTCAGGTTTAAAAAGGTCTATACTGACGCATGCTGTGATTGTTTCTTACATTAGCTGGCGGCCTCACGCGTCCCCCAGTAGATACGTCGAAAAGTATGTTGTGGGTTAATGATGAATAACTGTAGACTTCAAGAAGGTCTAGGTTACAACGAGTTATCGTACCCAAATGACGCAGCTCTTCCAAATCTAAGTGGGATTCAATTACTGTTCAAATACCATATTCTCTTGTAATTGCTTTTATGTGATTTATTAATTTTGATACTTCTTGTGAAAATGAATGCTATCCCTTGACAGCGTTACATTTTTCAGTGCATTGTTTTACTTGTTGATAAGTAATCAGAGAGAGTTTTGTATTAACAGAGAGCATTGATATAGCTATTATCGGGGAAGAGAATTCATGTGAAAATTGGTTATTAGGTGTTAGGTATGAAAATAATATTATAGTTTTCAAACGTTTCTTCTAATCCCATTGGTAATTTTTCTCTTTAAGATGAAAGTGTTGGATACAAATCGTTATACATTAAAAATCGGTATACATTAACAAGGTTAAACATTAACAAGGTTAAACTATAATTTTTTATGGAGTAAATGTTCACGCTGGATGCACTTGGGCTACGCCCTCGTGCATCGCTTGTATTTTCCTGTTTACCTCCGTTATATGGTCAATCAACAAAGGGAAAATATACAACTGAAAATAGCAAAAAAGGAACGTACCGTGCAGGATAAAAACTTCATTGGACACTTTTCCGCTTTTCTCGTGTGGGCACATCACTTACTCAGTGATCGGTTTCGCTATATAGGCGTTCACCCCCGCTGCCCCTAACAGGTGTAATAATTGATATGAGTGTTCTAGAATACGTTGCCAACTCTGAAACGGAACATAATTGATAATAAAAAGTGTTTTTCTTAGGGCTCTCAAAAAGCAACGTTTAACATTTTGTTTGATTTTCTATCGAATCCACTACAGTTAGCATTGCTCAAGAATTGTCGGAATGAGCTGTGTCAACCAGATCTAGCGTTAACCGCCATTAGGTAAGTTTGCACATATTGAAAATGTAGCAATAGTATTGTGGGAGTAGTGGAAGTTGAGCCGTGGGGAGAGGGGGTGGGACTTCCATGTGTGAGGTATATGTATATGTGCCGCTCGAGCAGGTGCCTTTTTTGCACCATTTTCGTAGTGCAGGTGTCTTTATTTACTATAAAAAAATTATACAAAATTGTACTAAAACTTTAGTACAATTTCTTCTTTTTTTTTAATAAAAAAAAAAAAAAAAGTCTTTTTTCCATCATTTTCATAGTGCAGGTCCCAAAACATGAGGTTTTACTGTGTTAACTTTGTACTGCTGGTCCATTTTGAGAATATTTTTGTTGAATACTCATATTGCAGGTATCAAAATTGACTTTTAGACTGCGGGTATCAAAATTGTGTATTTCCATCCTGCAGTTACCACAAAATCTGTCATACTGCGGGTATGTTTTTCGACTGATGGGCTGCACACACCTACCACTTTTAGTATGAAGTGCATCCCTCCATTTTCCCAAGTTGTGAGGTATATTCGGCGTCCGTTTATGGCAGTAAATAGTGTTATTAGGTAAACAACATTAAGACTAGAGTTGGTGTAAATATTGGAATGGTAATTTAGTCTAGTATGTAGAAAGAGGTGGTAGTAATTGTAGCCCATTAATAACAATAGATATAATTTAATAGAAGTACTTATTAAAAGTACAAGTAGTAATAATAGTTGGTAGTAATAGTAGCTAGCAATAGTAGGTACTAACACTAACAACAGCTAGAAATAATAGATAGGACCGCACGAATAGTAGGTAGACGTATTAGTCAGTCATATTAATTAAATTAATTAACAGTTAGTAGGCGTATACAGTAGGTGGATGTAATAGGTATTAATGGTAGGTAGAAGTAGTAGGTAATTAATGATTAGTAGTAATGATAGTTGGAAATAGTACTATGTAGAAATAGTAGGAAGTAACAGTAGGTAAAATGATTATACAGTAAAAGTAGGTATACCACAGTAGATAGATGATGGTAAATGGTATGCAGAAATGGTAGGATGCAGTCTAGTAGAATCCACATTTTTTTCAGTACTGTTTTATTTCTTTTTCATGTGCAGTGATAAGGATTTATTGTACGTTGGCAGAGAATCAGAGCTCAACCTGACCATTGATGTACAGAATAAGTACGATGAGGCGTTTGAGGCGCGTGTGTACATCATCACTCCTGTCGGTGTTCAGTTCGTGCGCGTTGAAAGTGGAGTCAGAGTAAGCAGAATTTTCTCTTGTCAATAAAGTATACATCACGCGTAGTTCGTGCACAGTGGGCATGAATTAAAAACTTAATTCCGGTACCCAAACGGTACCCAGCTGAGTGTTTGTGACGTCACATGCACTATCATTAAATGATAAGTAGACCCACAAGTGAATTTTTCAGTGACCTAAGTATTTTGCCTTCTAAACTGATCAAATGTTAATGAATTTGAGAGAGCCACTTAGTAAAGGGGTTGTGCAGCTCCACGTGAGTCTCTTAAAAATTGCGCCCTTACTTTTTGGTCTTGTGCCCAGGTATTTGGAAAGGAATACATAAACACACATTATGAGTCTCCCTTAGGAATTAAAGCAGAGGCATATCAATAAGGTGGAACTTCTCTATACGTCTCCCGAGCTGCCGAGCAGAGGGGTACGCAGGAAACGGAATTGTATAAACCTTTTAAAATGCACGATTTCCTTTTAATTAGAAACTGGAGGTAAAATTGGAGAATGATATTACATGTAGAATAATTATTCAACGAAAGTTCAATCTTAAAAGGCTACTCTGTTAGCAAGTTTCTCAATGAGCAGAAACATTTCATGGAAATATAATATTTGCGACTGCAACGGGAAATCTTGGGGGTTCTTGCCTCACTGAGAGATGGCCCTTCCTATGTCCTTGGTCCAGTGGCAAATTGCCGAAGGCCCCTCACTGCGAGGGGAGCGAGCGTCGATTACGTTGGGGCCGGGTCCCGGCTTCAATATCCCCGTATTTCTGATAGGCTATTTTATGTATTTGGTATGCATGTAGGCATAGTGGCCTATTCGGCTCATGTCGTCTTTTTAGACTGACTGGGGACACCATCCAAACCAAACGATAAGGGGACATATCTTTATTGGTCAAAGGTCAAATTATTGAGAAATTACAGGGTCTCGACTGGATGATAAATAAAATTGACTCTCTTTTAGACTTTCTTTTAGTTCGTTAGGAAATTAAGTTATTTCATATTGTTTTTTCCATTTTTTCTCAATTTATTTTGCTGGAAGGCCCCTTGGGCTCTGCGGCTGCGGCCCTGCGCCATTGCCTGCGGCCCTGCGCCACTGCCTGCTGCCCTGCGCCACTGCCTGCGGTCCTGCGCCACTGCCTGCGGTCCTGCGCCACTGCCTGCGGTCCTGCGCCACTGCCTGCGCCACTGCCTGCGGTCCTGCGCCACTGCCTGCTGCCCTGCGCCACTGCCTGCGGCCCTGCGCCACTGCCTGCTGCCCTGCGCCACTGCCTGCGGCCCTGCGCCACTGCCTTCGGCCCTGCGCCACTGCCTTGGTCCTCACAAAATTTTTTTTAAGATGAGATGTCCATGACCAGTATAATTACCTGCTGTGGTCTAAAACGAATTTTGGATGATTACATGTTCAGCTAAAAACTCTTTAAAGGAATATTCCCATGGTTTTTTGTAATATTTCTATGGTTTTTTGTAATATTCCTATGGTTTTTTGTAATATTCTCATGGTTTTTTGTAATATTCTTATAGTTTTTTGTAATATTCCCATGGTTTTTGTAATATTTCAATGGTTTTAGTAATATTCCTAAGATGCTTTGTAATATTTCCATGGTTTTTTGTAATATTCTCTTGGTTTTTTGTAGTATTCCCATGGTTTTTTGTAATATTCCCATGGTTTTTGTATTATTCCAATGGTTTTTTGTAAAATTTTATCCAAAAGAGCAAACTTTTAGAGCCAATTTGGTATAAAAATCAGGTTGATATCATATTCCGTTCAGAAGATATGAATTTTTAAAGATTTCCCAATTGCATTTTAAAGTATTTGTACAGTATGATGAATTCGTGTTTGAGATGTCATAGAGGCAATTCTATTGCAAATGTTCATTTATTTCTTTGAACGTTACTTGGTTGTTTCTGTATGATTAGAAACAATTTTCCAAACGTTATTGAAGTAGGGTATTTTTGGCAATGTATATAAATACCTAACATTCATCAGTTTATTTTTCTAAAAGGTTTTACTAATATAAAAGGATAATAGATTTTAATGAAACACATCAACTTTGTGGGAGAATGTGTTGTTGTGATGTCATACTGAGCCTTTTCACATTCGTTTATTGGCATTTTTTGCGAAGTTTACATTAAAATTGGAATATATCCTGGTAGGAATAACATATCAACATGATTTTTGAACTAAATGGTTTCTAAAAAAAAAATTTTTCTTATACAAGTTACGATCAAACATGGGAATATTCCTTTAACTTTAGAAATTTACAAAAGAAATTGAGACCACATAATGTTAGTGACAATATCCAACCTTGCATTTCCATCTCAACATTAAGTTTAGGGGACACAATGACACTGATCGAAAAGCATACTCTATAACACTATCATCGTAACTTAAATGCAATTGGGCATTACTAGTATTTAACAATCATATACTTTTTCTATGCCAGGATTCACCTGTCATTTGTGATGATTTTACGGATGCTCTTCAAGGAGGAAGCTTAATCTGCGAAATCGGTAATCCTTTTCCAGCTGAACACAAGGTACAGAATTTCTGTTTTTGTTTATTTTTTGTAGATTGTTTACTTGTTATAATTACGACTGGGATAATGGTCATGTTATTTATGAATAGTCAGGGAATTGATATTTCTTATGAACCAAATGATGTTCTGTGCATTTCTGTGAGAACAATCACCAAAACGGGACAGCATATATATTAATACATTTTAGCATTTAAATAAAAGATAGTTATTGTTCTTACAATATTGCGTAATCCGTTGAATTGAGTAGACGAAGCCAAGGAATTGATTTAAGACTTGTTAATATGACTTCGTCTTTCGTTTCTTTATTTTATTTCTCACAGCTCTCCTTCGTCCTGAGATTTTTGGTCGCTTATCTGGACGGAAAATCATCAAATTTGCAGTTTGATTTCATCACAAACAGGTATACGGAGAGCAATTATTATTTTTTTAATTCAACAATATTTTGGTACAACCTAGAAATAACTTTGCTAGATATTATTTCAGGGCCATAGCTAGACATTTTCCCGACCATGATTTTAAATTCCTTTGTTTTTTCAGAACATGATGTGCCATTTTCAAAATAATAATCATAATTTAAAATTAATTTTTGATTAATCATGATTTCCTGCAATGGACAACGCTTCTTGCCCCGTTCCATAAAGGGCAGTGGTGGAGATAACCTCCGTGGTCCAGTCGACCTTTCAGTTTCATAACATTTCATGAAATATTTTCTGTTCCAGCACAAATCCTGATTACGAGGATAATTATGGAGATAACATGCAGACCACTAGGATTCCCCTGAAGATATTCTCAAATATTACCTTCTATGGGTAAGAATCATGCTTATCTTTACATCACAACACTTGCTGATGAGTTTCTAATGTTATATTGAAATTCCGTACAGCTCTTATGACTACTGATACTCATATGAATGTTTACTTGGGATGTTATATCCAAACACTTAAGTTAGTAACATTAAATCTGAACCCTTGATGTTCCAGTCCTTCTTTTTATTTGTATCAGATATTCTAGTCCATCTTTTTACTTACATTATATATCCTAGTCTTTTTTTTACTTGTAGTAGATAGTCATTCTTTTTACTTACATCAGATACTCTAGTTCGTCTTTTTACTTGTATCTGATATTCTAGTCCATCTTTTTACTTACATTATATATCCTAGTCTTTTTTTACTTGTAGTAGATAGTCATTCTTTTTACTTACATCAGATACTCTAGTTCGCCTTTTTACTTGTATCTGATATTATAGTCGTTCTTTTTACTTACATCATATATTCTAGTCGTTCTTTTTGCTTACATTATATATTCTAGTCTTTTTTTTCCTTGTAGTAGATAGTCATTCATTTTACTTACATTAGACATTAGATCGCCTTTAGTATCTGATATTTTTTCTTTTATCTGATATTCTGGTCTTTTTTCTTGTAGTTCATTAGATTTTACTTTTTACTTGTATCTGATATATTCTTTTCTTACATTTTTTTCCTCTTGTAGTAAATAGTCATTATTTTTACATACATCAGATACTCTAGTTCGTCTTTTTACTTGTATCAGATATTATAGTCGTTCTTTTTTTACTTATATATTCTATCAGTCATTATTTTTATTCAAATTCAGTTCGTCTTTTTACTTTTCAGATAAATGTTCATATTCAGATATTCAAATCAAGTGCATATTCTATAGTTTTTTTACTTTCTAGTCTTTCTTTTTACTTGTATCATATATTCTAATTCTTCTTTTTAATTACATCATATATTCTAGTGCTTCTTTTACTTGTATCATATGTTCTAGTCTTTCTTTTTATTTTCTAGTCTTTCTTTTTACTTTCTAGTCTTTCTTTTTACTTATATCAGATATTCTAGTCATTCTTTTTAATTCCATCAGATATTCTAGTCCTTCTTTTAAATTACATCAGATATTCTAGTCTTTCTTTTAATTACATCAGATATTCTAGTCTTTCTTTTTAATTACATCAGATATTCTAGTCTTTCTTTTTAATTACATCAGATATTCCAGTCATTCTTTTTAATTACATCAGATATTCTAGTCTTTCTTTTTAATTACATCAGATATTCTAGTCCTTCTTTTAAATTCCATCAGATATTCTAGTCTTTCTTTTAATTCCATCAGATATTCTAGTCTTTCTTTTAATTACATCAGATATTCTAGTCCTTCTTTTAAATTACATAAGATATTCTAGTCTTTTTTTTAATTACATCAGATATTCTAGTCTTTCTTTTTAATTACATCAGATATTCTAGTCCTTCTTTTAAATTCCATCAGATATTCTAGTCTTTCTTTTTAATTCCATCAGATATTCTAGTCTTTCTTTTAATTACATCAGATATTCTAGTCCTTCTTTTAATTACATCAGATATTCTAGTCTTTCTTTTTAATTACATCAGATATTCTAGTCCTTCTTTTTAATTACATCAGATATTCTAGTCCTTCTTTTAAATTCCATCAGATATTCTAGTCTTTCTTTTTAATTCCATCAGATATTCTAGTCTTTCTTTTTAATTCCATCAGATATTCTAGTCTTTCTTTTAATTACATCAGATATTCTAGTCATTCTTTTTAATTACATCAGATAATTCTAGTCCTTCTTTTAAATTCCATCAGATATTCTAGTCTTTCTTTTTAATTCCATCAGATATTCTAGTCTTTCTTTTTAATTACATCAGATATTCTAGTCATTCTTTTAATTACATCAGATATTCTAGTCCTTCTTTTTAATTCCATCAGATATTCTAGTCTTTCTCTTTAATTACATCAGATATTCTAGTCTTTCTTTTTAATTACATCAGATATTCTAGTCCTTCTTTTAAATTCCATCAGATATTCTAGTCCTTCTTTTTAATTACATCAGATATTCTAGTCTTTCTTTTTAATTCCATCAGATATTTTAGTCCTTCTTTTAAATTCCATCAGATATTCTAGTCTTTCTTTTTAATTACATCAGATATTCTAGTCTTTCTTTTTAATTACATCAGATATTCTAGTCCTTCTTTTAAATTCCATCAGATATTCTAGTCTTTCTTTTTAATTCCATCAGATATTCTAGTCTTTCTTTTTAATTACATCAGATATTCTAGTCCTTCTTTTAAATTCCATCAGATATTCTAGTCTTTCTTTTTAATTCCATCAGATATTCTAGTCATTCTTTTTAATTCCATCAGATATTCTAGTCTTTCTTTTAATTACATCAGATATTCTAGTCTTTCTTTTTAATTCCATCAGATATTCTAGTCCTTCTTTTAAATTACATCAGATATTCTAGTCTTTCTTTTTAATTACATCAGATATTCTAGTCCTTCTTTTTAATTACATCAGATATTCTAGTCTTTCTTTTAATTACATCAGATATTCTAGTCTTTCTTTTTAATTACATCAGATATTCTAGTCTTTCTTTTTAATTACATCAGATATTCTAGTCCTTCTTTTAAATTACATCAGATATTCTAGTCTTTCTTTTTAATTACATCAGATATTCCAGTCATTCTTTTAATTACATCAGATATTCTAGTCTTTCTTTTTAATTACATCAGATATTCTAGTCTTTCTTTTAATTCCATCAGATATTCTAGTCATTCTTTTTAATTCCATCAGATATTCTAGTCTTTCTTTTTAATTACATCAGATATTCTAGTCATTCTTTTTAATTACATCAGATATTCTAGTCCTTCTTTTTAATTACATCAGATATTCTAGTCTTTCTTTTAATTACATCAGATATTCTAGTCTTTCTTTTAATTACATCAGATATTCTAGTCCTTCTTTTTAATTACATCAGATATTCTAGTCTTTCTTTTTAATTCCATCAGATATTCTAGTCCTTCTTTTAATTCCATCAGATATTCTAGTCTTTCTTTTAAATACATCAGATATTCTAGTCTTTCTTTTTAATTACATCAGATATTCTAGTCCTTCCTTTTTAATTACATCAGATATTCTAGTCTTTCTTTTTAATTACATCAGATATTCTAGTCCTTCTTTTTAATTACATCAGATATTCTAGTCTTTCTTTTAATTACATCAGATATTCTAGTCTTTCTTTTTAATTACATCAGATATTCTAGTCTTTCTTTTTAATTACATCAGATATTCTAGTCCTTCTTTTTAATTACATCAGATATTCTAGTCTTTTTTTTAATTACATCAGATATTCTAGTCTTTCTTTTTAATTACATCAGATATTCTAGTCTTTCTTTTAATTACATCAGATATTCTAGTCCTTCTTTTTAATTACATCAGATATTCTAGTCCTCCTTTTAATTACATCAGATATTCTAGTCTTTCTTTTTAATTACATCAGATATTCTAGTCCTTCTTTTAAATTACATCAGATATTCCAGTCATTCTTTTTAATTACATCAGATATTCTAGTCTTTCTTTTAATTACATCAGATATTCTAGTCTTTCTTTTAATTACATCAGATATTCTAGTCTTTCTTTTAATTCCATCAGATATTCTAGTCCTTCTTTTTAATTACATCAGATATTCTAGTCTTTCTTTTTAATTACATCAGATATTCTAGTCTTTCTTTTTAATTACATCAGATATTCTAGTCCTTCTTTTAAATTACATCAGATATTCTAGTCTTTCTTTTTAATTCCATCAGATATTCTAGTTTTTCTTTTTAATTACATCAGATATTCTAGTCCTTCTTTTAAATTCCATCAGATATTCTAGTCTTTCTTTTTAATTCCATCAGATATTCTAGTCATTCTTTTTAATTCCATCAGATATTCTAGTCTTTCTTTTTAATTACATCAGATATTCTAGTCTTTCTTTTTAATTCCATCAGATATTCTAGTCCTTCTTTTAAATTACATCAGATATTCTAGTCTTTCTTTTAATTCCATCAGATATTCTAGTCTTTCTTTTTAATTACATCAGATATTCTAGTCTTTCTTTTTAATTCCATCAGATATTCTAGTCCTTCTTTTAAATTACATCAGATATTCTAGTCTTTCTTTTTAATTACATCAGATATTCTAGTCCTTCTTTTTAATTACATCAGATATTCTAGTCTTTCTTTTTAATTACATCAGATATTCTAGTCTTTCTTTTTAATTACATCAGATATTCTAGTCTTTCTTTTAATTACATCAGATATTCTAGTCCTTCTTTTAAATTACATCAGATATTCTAGTCTTTCTTTTTAATTACATCAGATATTCCATTCATTCTTTTTAATTACATCAGATATTCTAGTCTTTCTTTTTAATTACATCAGATATTCTAGTCTTTCTTTTTAATTCCATCAGATATTCTAGTCATTCTTTTTAATTCCATCAGATATTCTAGTCTTTCTTTTTAATTACATCAGATATTCTAGTCATTCTTTTTAATTACATCAGATATTCTAGTCCTTCTTTTTAATTACATCAGATATTCTAGTCTTTCTTTTAATTACATCAGATATTCTAGTCTTTCTTTTTAATTACATCAGATATTCTAGTCCTTCTTTTTAATTACATCAGATATTCTAGTCTTTCTTTTTAATTCCATCAGATATTCTAGTCCTTCTTTTAAATTCCATCAGATATTCTAGTCTTTCTTTTTAATTACATCAGATATTCTAGTCTTTCTCTTTAATTACATCAGATATTCTAGTCCTTCTTTTTAATTACATCAGATATTCTAGTCTTTCTTTTAATTACATCAGATATTCTAGTCCTTCTTTTTAATTACATCAGATATTCTAGTCTTTCTTTTTAATTACATCAGATATTCTAGTCTTTCTTTTTAATTACATCAGATATTCTAGTCTTTCTTTTTAATTACATCAGATATTCTAGTCCTTCTTTTTAATTACATCAGATATTCTAGTCTTTCTTTTTAATTACATCAGATATTCTAGTCTTTCTTTTTAATTACATCAGATATTCTAGTCTTTCTTTTTAATTACATCAGATATTCTAGTCCTTCTTTTTAATTACATCAGATATTCTAGTCCTCCTTTTTAATTACATCAGATATTCTAGTCTTTCTTTTTAATTACATCAGATATTCTAGTCCTTCTTTTTAAATTACATCAGATATTCCAGTCCTTCTTTTTAATTACATCAGATATTCTAGTCTTTCTTTTTAATTACATCAGATATTCTAGTCTTTCTTTTTAATTACATCAGATATTCTAGTCTTTCTTTTTAATTCCATCAGATATTCTAGTCCTTCTTTTTAATTACATCAGATATTCTAGTCTTTCTTTTAATTACATCAGATATTCTAGTCTTTCTTTTTAATTACATCAGATATTCTAGTCATTCTTTTTAATTACATCAGATATTCTAGTCTTTCTCTTTAATTACATCAGATATTCTAGTCTTTCTTTTAATTACATCAGATATTCTAGTCTTTCTTTTTAATTACATCAGATATTCTAGTCTTTCTTTTTAATTACATCAGATATTCTAGTCCTTCTTTTAATTACATCAGATATTCTAGTCTTTCTTTTAATTACATCAGATATTCTAGTCTTTCTTTTTAATTACATCAGATATTCTAGTCTTTCTTTTAATTACATCAGATATTCTAGTCCTTCTTTTTAATTACATCAGATATTCTAGTCCTCCTTTTTAATTACATCAGATATTCTAGTCTTTCTTTTTAATTACATCAGATATTCTAGTCCTTCTTTTAAATTACATCAGATATTCAGTCCTTCTTTTAATTACATCAGATATTCTAGTCTTTCTTTTAATTACATCAGATATTCTAGTCTTTCTTTTTAATTACATCAGATATTCTAGTCTTTCTTTTTAATTCCATCAGATATTCTAGTCCTTCTTTTTAATTACATCAGATATTCTAGTCTTTCTTTTTAATTACATCAGATATTCTAGTCTTTCTTTTTAATTACATCAGATATTCTAGTCATTCTTTTTAATTACATCAGATATTCTAGTCTTTCTCTTTAATTACATCAGATATTCTAGTCTTTCTTTTTAATTACATCAGATATTCTAGTCTTTCTTTTTAATTACATCACATATTCTAGTCCTTCTTTTTAATTACATCAGATATTCTAGTCTTTCTTTTTAATTCCATCAGATATTCTAGTCTTTCTTTTTAATTACATCAGATATTCTAGTCTTTCTTTTTAATTACATCAGATATTCTAGTCCTTCTTTTAAATTACATCAGATATTCTAGTCTTTCTTTTTAATTCCATCAGATATTCTAGTCTTTCTTTTTAATTCCATCAGATATTCTAGTCCTTCTTTTAAATTACATCAGATATTCTAGTCATTCTTTTTAATTCCATCAGATATTCTAGTCCTTCTTTTAAATTACATCAGATATTCTAGTCTTTCTTTTAATTACATCAGATATTCTAGTCCTTCTTTTTAATTACATCAGATATTCTAGTCTTTCTTTTTAATTACATCAGATATTCTAGTCTTTCTTTTAATTACATCAGATATTCTAGTCTTTCTTTTTAATTACATCAGATATTCTAGTCCTTCTTTTTAATTACATCAGATATTCTAGTCCTTCTTTTTAATTACATCAGATATTCTAGTCATTCTTTTTAATTACATCAGATATTCTAGTCCTTCTTTTTAATTACATCAGATATTCTAGTCTTTCTTTTTAATTACATCAGATATTCTAGTCTTTCTTTTAATTACATCAGATATTCTAGTCTTTCTTTTAATTACATCAGATATTCTAGTCTTTCTTTTTAATTCCATCAGATATTCTAGTCCTTCTTTTAATTACATCAGATATTCTAGTCTTTCTTTTTAATTACATCAGATATTCTAGTCCTTCTTTTTAATTACATCAGATATTCTAGTCTTTCTTTTTAATTACATCAGATATTCTAGTCTTTCTTTTTAATTACATCAGATATTCTAGTCCTTCTTTTTAATTACATCAGATATTCTAGTCTTTCTTTTAATTACATCAGATATTCTAGTCTTTCTTTTTAATTACATCAGATATTCTAGTCTTTTTTTTAATTACATAAGATATTCTAGTCTTTCTTTTTAATTACATCAGATATTCTAGTCCTTCTTTTTAATTACATCAGATATTCTAGTCTTTCTTTTTAATTACATCAGATATTCTAGTCCTTCTTTTTAATTACATCAGATATTCTAGTCCTTCTTTTTAATTACATCAGATATTCTAGTCTTTCTTTTTAATTACATCAGATATTCTAGTCCTTCTTTTTAATTACATCAGATATTCTAGTCTTTCTTTTTAATTACATCAGATATTCTAGTCTTTCTTTTTAATTACATCAGATATTCTAGTCTTTCTTTTTAATTACATCAGATATTCTAGTCTTTCTTTTTAATTACATCAGATATTCTAGTCTTTCTTTTAATTACATCAGATATTCTAGTCTTTCTTTTAATTACATCAGATATTCTAGTCTTTCTTTTTAATTACATCAGATATTCTAGTCCTTCTTTTTAATTACATCAGATATTCTAGTCTTTCTTTTTAATTACATCAGATATTCTAGTCCTTCTTTTTAATTACATCAGATATTCTAGTCTTTCTTTTTAATTACATCAGATATTCTAGTCTTTCTTTTTAATTACATCAGATATTCTAGTCTTTCTTTTAATTACATCAGATATTCTAGTCTTTCTTTTAATTCCATCAGATATTCTAGTCCTTCTTTTTAATTACATCAGATATTCTAGTCCTCCTTTTTTAATTACATCAGATATTCTAGTCTTTCTTTTTAATTACATCAGATATTCTAGTCTTTCTTTTTAATTACATCAGATATTCCAGTCCTCCTTTTTAATTACATCAGATATTCTAGTCCTTTTAAATTACATCAGATATTCTAGTCTTTCTTTTAATTACATCAGATATTCTAGTCCTTCTTTTTAATTACATCAGATATTCTAGTCTTTCTTTTTAATTACATCAGATATTCTAGTCTTTCTTTTTAATTACATCAGATATTCTAGTCCTTCTTTTTAATTACATCAGATATTCTAGTCTTTCTTTTTAATTACATCAGATATTCTAGTCCTTCTTTTTAATTACATCAGATATTCTAGTCATTCTTTTAATTACATCAGATATTCTAGTCTTTCTTTTAAATTACATCAGATATTCCAGTCATTCTTTTTAATTACATCAGATATTCTAGTCTTTCTTTTAAATTACATCAGATATTCCAGTCATTCTTTTAATTACATCAGATATTCTAGTCATTCTTTTAATTACATCAGATATTCTAGTCTTTCTCTTTAATTACATCAGATATTCCAGTCATTCTTTTTAATTACATCAGATATTCTAGTCTTTCTTTTTAATTCCATCAGATATTCTAGTCCTTCTTTTTAATTACATCAGATATTCTAGTCTTTCTTTTTAATTACATCAGATATTCTAGTCTTTTTTTTAATTACATCAGATATTCTAGTCATTCTTTTTAATTACATCAGATATTCTAGTCTTTCTTTTTAATTCCATCAGATATTCTAGTCTTTCTCTTTAATTACATCAGATATTCTAGTCTTTCTTTTTAATTCCATCAGATATTCTAGTCCTTCTTTTTAATTACATCACATATTCTAGTCATTCTTTTTAATTCCGTCAGATATTCTAGTCCTTCTTTTTAATTACATCAGATATTCTAGTCCTTCTTTTAATTACATCAGATATTCCAGTCATTCTTTTTAATTACATCAGATATTCTAGTCTTTCTTTTTAATTACATCAGATATTCTAGTCCTTCTTTTTAATTACATCAGATATTCTAGTCCTTCTTTTTAATTACATCAGATATTCTAGTCCTTATTTTTAATTACATCAGATATTCTAGTCCTTCTTTTTAATTACATCAGATATTCTAGTCCTTCTTTTTAATTACATCAGATATTCCAGTCCTTCTTTTTAATTACATCAGATATTCCAGTCATTCTTTTTAATTACATCAGATATTCTAGTCTTTCTTTTAATTACATCAGATATTCTAGTCTTTCTTTTTAATTCCATCAGATATTCTAGTCTTTCTTTTTAATTACATCAGATATTCTAGTCTTTCTTTTAATTCCATCAGATATTCTAGTCCTTCTTTTTAATTACATCAGATATTCTAGTCTTTCTTTTGAATTACATCAGATATTCTAGTCTTTCTTTTTAATTACATCAGATATTCTAGTCCTTCTTTTAAATTTCATCAGATATTCTAGTCTTTTTTTTTACTTGTATCATATCTAGTTCTTCGTTTTAGTTGTATCAAATATCAGGTTTTTTTATACTTAAATCAGACATTCTGGTTCTTGTTTTTACTTGTATCATATATTTTAGTCCTTCTTTTTAATTACATCAGATATTCTAGTTCTTTTTTATTCATATGATATACTAGTTCTTCTTTTTACTTGTATCATATATTCTAGTGTTTCTTTTGACTTGTATCAGATATTCTCCTTCTTTTTAATACATCATATATTCTAGTTCTTCTTTTTATTTATGTCAGATACTATAGTTCTTCTTTTTACTTGTATGATATATTTTAATGTTTCTTTTGACTTGTATCAGATATTCTTCTTCTCTTTAATTACATCAGATATACTAGTTAGTTCTTCTTTTTATTCATATCAGATATTATAGTTCTTCTTTTACTAGTCTTGTATCATATATTCTAGTGTTTCTTTTGACTTGTATCAGATACTTTAGTTCTTCTTTTTAATTACATCAGATATTCTAGTTCTTCTTACTTACATCAGATATTTCAGTTCCTCTTTTTACTTGTATCAGATATTCTAGTCTTTCTTTTTACTTACATCAGATATTCTAGTTCTTTTTACTTACATCAGATATTTCAGTTCCTCTTTTTACTTGTATCAGATATTCCAGTCATTCTTTTTACTTACATCAGGTATTCTAATACATCTTTTTATTTACATCAGATATTCTAATACATCTTTTACTTACATCAGGTATTCTAATACATCTTTTAATTACATCAGATATTCTGATACATCTTTTACTTACATCAGATATTCTAATTCTTCTTTTGACTTATATCAGATATTCTAATCCATCTTTTTACTTACATAAAATATTATATTCCTTCATTTTACTGGTAGGAGATATTCTAGTCCTTTTTACTTACATCAGATACTCTAGTTCTTCTTTTTACTTACATCAGATACTCTAATTCTTCTTTTTACTTACATCAGATACTCTAGTTCTTCTTTTTACTTACATCAGATATTCTAGTTCTTCTTTTACTTACATCAGATATTCTAGTTCTTCTTTTTACTTACATCAGATACTCTAGTTCTTCTTTTACTTACATCAGATACTCTAGTTCTTCTTTTTACTTACATCAGATACTCTAGTTCTTCTTTTTACTTACATCAGATATTCTAGTTCTTTTTTACTTGTATCATATATTCTAGTCTTCTTTTACTTGTATCAGATATTATAGTCCTCTTTTTACTTATATTATATATTCTAGCCTTTTTACTTGTAGGAGATATTCTAGTTCTTCCTTTTACTTACATCAGATACTCTAGTTCTTGTTTTTACTTGTATAAGATATTCTAGTCTTTCTTTTCATTTGTATCAGATATTCTAGTCCTTTCTTGTCAGTTGTATTATATATTTTCTGGTTCTTCTTTGTACTTACATCATATATTCTAGTCCTGCCTTGTTACTTGTATTATATATATATTCTAGTTCTTCTTTTAACTTTTATCAGGTATTCTAATCCGCCACAAGTTATTTATGAAATTCTGAAAGAAGGTGAGATTGAACTAGAAATAATGGAAGAAGCAGACATTGGCCCAGAAATTATACATTACTACGAGGTAAGAGGCATTTTTTTTTTATTCCACCTGCATTTGTATTTGCATTTTATATCACAATTGAAGGGAATTTATAACAAAATTGTGGAGTGCAAGCTTTTCACAACTTTAAAATCGAAAATTTGTTCCCACGAGGTGACCTTGCTTTTATTTCCAGTCCTGACGACGACATAACTGCTTTGTTTTTGCATTAGTATTAGCAAGGGACCAGGGGTGTTTTGAGAAGTTAACATTTTCCAAAGTTTAGGTGGAGCTCAGGGGCTTAAAAATTAAAGTGTATTTTTTTAAATACTATTATTCTTGAAAAGTACATGAAAGTTTGGGACTTAAATACATTATATCATGTATTCGCATGCATTCTTCTGAACCCCACCCATTGTTTTTCATATAATCCACTGGCACGATTGTCCTTTGGGTTACTTTCTTTCTCCCAATCGAACTATTGTTATCTCATCACCCACCTAAAATTTATGTGGGAATGTGATATTGTAGTCACTTTGCTGAATAGACAAATAACTGCCTATACCTCCTACACTACATGCCCCCTTCCCCCTTAATATTAGGGGGGCTGGTGGCGTCTCATATGATGACCTCTCATATAAGGGGTTAAGGGTCATAAGTTTTTGGAACGGGACAAAATTTGGTGATTTTTGCGTCTGTGTGTAGTGTGTGTGTATGCGCGAGCGTGCGTGCGTACGCAACAATTAATTTTGTGTCGCTTAACACTCAAAAACTGTAATACACACATGAACCAAAATTATTGGACGGGTACCCTTGGCCCAAAATTTTTGTCTCCAAGTTTTTGGGGTACAAAGTCAGTCACAGGTCAAATAAAACAAGTTTTCGGAGATAGCTGTATTTTTTGGAGGAATTACTTGCTATCTTTACAAATTGCATAGGTGGGTAGGGTTTAACATTCTAACAAAAATTTAAAATAATTGGAGGTCAAGGTCCTGGGTCAAATGTCAAATAAGTGCTCTTTATGCAAAATTTTGCATCATTTTAAACTCAAAAAGTACAAAGGGTACAAGATCTATACCAATTTAACTCCTTAGATCTATATCTATTTGATACCTTGGTACATGAATTTGTGTCTCGTAAACTCTGGGCTCAAAAGGTCAAAGGTCACAGAGCTATTGACCACTTTTCACCATTTTCCCTTATGGTTATGGAATGTGAAGTGTGAAGTGAGCATGAATGTGTCATACAGTAGGGTACGATAAATGTGAAAATTTCATAAGTTGTTTCAGTGCTTAGGGTCAAGGGTCAGAGGTCAAATATGTGATTTCAGGGGGTAATTATGTACTAATTAGTACATTTTTGTGCCACTTTAAATTCCGAAATTGCAAGACCTATACCAATCCTATGTTTGCAGCATGATACTGTAGTACATGAACTTGTGTCCCGTAAACTCTGGGGTAAGAAGTTCAAAGGTCACAGAGCTAGTGACACCTTTTAACCACCCCCTCCCCCCTCCCTCTATAGTTTTGGAATGGTAAGAGTGATCTGAACGTGGGTGTTGTCATATAGTAGGGTAAGATAAATGCCAAAACAAAATTAGATGTTGGTTGGTGGTTAGGGTCAAAGGTCATATATGCGTTTTTAGGGGGTAATTATGTGGTAATTTGTACAATTTATTACCACTTTTAAACTCCAAGAGGGCAAGATCTGTACCAATCCTATGTTGTATCATGATACCTTGCTACATAAACTTGTGGCCTGTAAATCAAGTGGTCAAATGCCACAGAACTAGTGACCGCTTTAAGTCATTTTCTCCCATATTTTTGGAATGGTAATTAATGAAATTATAAAACTCCAGAAGTGGCAAGACCTATACCACCTTATGTTGTACAAGTTGGCACATGAATTTGTGTCCCGTCGACTCTGGGGTTACAAGGTTAAAAGTCACAGAGATATAGTGACCCTGTTAGCTATTTCCAGCACAATGTTGTATGCTTAAGATGATGAGATCAGCAACTCCATGAATTGCTTTCTTGTGTGTTTTGCGCCCAATCCTCATCAAATACGAGTTGAATAGATGTTATTTGTTTTCCACATAAATGTATAATTCTTTTTAAGTTTGAATGTTTTTGAGTGCTGCTATTATGGGGTGGGCATCATCATCATCATCATCATCATCATCATCATCATCATCATCATCATCATCATCATCATCATCATCATCATCATCATCATCATCATCATCATCATCATCATCATCATCATCATCATCATCATCATCATCATCATCATCATCATCATCATCATCATCATCATCATCATCATCATCATCATCATCATCATCATCATCATCATCATCACCATCATCATCATCATCAATCATCATCATCGTTGTCGTTGTCATTGTCATCATCATCATCATCATCATCATCATCATCATCATCATCATCATCATCATCATCATCGTCGTCGTCGTCATTGTCATTATCATCATCATCATTGTCATCATCATCATCATTATCATCATCATCGTCATCGTCATCGTCATCGTCATCGTCATCGTCATCATCGTCATCGTCATCGTCACCGTCATCATCGTCATCGTCATCATCATCATCATCATCATCATCATCATCATCATCATCTCCGTCATCATCATCATCTCCGTCATCATCGTCATCATCCATCATTGCTTAATCAAAGTCCATTGTTAATTGTTTTACAGAGACCGTTACTACAGAGTATGAACTTTGCCTTGGTTTAAGTTTTGTCATGCCCTGTCTTCCTCCATTACAGGTAAATAATCTTGGTCCAAGTAATATTGGCGATTCGATGATCACCATAAGATGGCCAATGGCAGTCAAGGGCGCACTTGATGACTACCTGCTTTACATTACAAAGGTCACAATTACCAAAGGAACATGTGACACTCGGGGCTACGAGAATCTACTGGGTATCAAGGTATATAACATTCTTATTTCCCCATTAAATGTAATCATGGGGTTGGGTCATGTAATATTTTCCTCAAAACTTTAAAACCAATTTTTACCATCAGCATCCACGGAGACATCCTGGCGCCTCTGTGGTGGAATTTACAGGTAGTTTTGAAACAAATACGGTTGGAATAATAGGCCTACAGTGGCCATACAATATATATCCCTTCCGCGACCCCTGTAAAATTAAACAAATATCTATTTTTCTTCATACTTTTAAGCTTCGAGAAGATCCAAAAGCAATCAACAGAACGTCGGAAGAAGAGCTGAAAGTCTTGAAGGAACTTTCGAAAACAGTGAGTAAGCGAAGCGCCGATACTACGGAAGTCCCGCCAATGCCACCAGAGCAACTTAAGCAGGCGGATTGTTTCACAGACGATTCAGATTGCTACGAGTTTGAATGCATCATTGATCCCCTAAAAGGGGAGTACCTCAATGAGAACGCACTAATTATTATCAAGTCCAGAATGTGGAGTGCAACATTAAGAAAGGTATGTGAATCACAAATGCATCATGAACCCAAGGGGCGTGGCTACCCTTATCGGAAGTTTGCCAGATCAAGGCAGAGCAGACCCGGCCTTCCTCTTTTTATCATTAAAACCAAATTCTCATGCTTGATTCCTTGATTCTGATATGGGTTTAGATAGGCCACGGCCACTCTCCAGAAACCCACTTTAAAAATTATTGGTCTAGAAATAACCGATGTGTCTATTCTGCCTTTGGCGTATAACAGACGCAATAGCTCCCCTATCGAAACAATAAAAAAACATAATACAAAAAAACCTTGGACCTTGGGGGAGGGGGGAACTTTGGACCTGGACCTGGAGGTGTTGGCTCTTGGCGAGCTCTTTGTTTAAAAAAAAAAAAAAAAAACAGTCATGAAACAAATATTCGAAAATGTTTTGACTGTTTATACACACGCCGCACGCGATTAAGTTTACACTAAGGCTTTTTGTTGATACTGGAAAATTTGCAAAAGTCATAGAGAAATTCGCAGTGGCACGCATTTTTTGTTCTTCGAATTTCGGGAGAGAAAATCTTTTCTTTATTTTTGTTCAATTTTCGGGAATTTCCTTCATTTAGGGACAATTTTGTTTTCGATTTAAGGTAAGTTTTGTTCAATTTTTAAGAAATTTCCTTCAACAGTTCAAAGTTTGGGATATTTCTTCTTCTGTTTACGATCAATTTTCATTAATTGACGGTAAATTTCCTTCAATGTTTGGAATTTTTTTTTCAATGTTTGGAAAATTTCAGTCAGTTTTTTCAATTTTCTTTCAATTTTCGTCCATTTTGGGGAAATTTCCCTCATTTTGGAGCAATTTTTCTTCAATTTTAGGTAATTTTTCTTCAATTTGAGGGAAATTCTTTCAATGTTTGGGAAATTTCTTTAATTCTTGTGCAATCTTCTTCAATGTTTGGAAAATTTCCAATTTTTCTTCGATTTTCGATAAATTTTCATCAATTATCAGGAAACGTTGCCAAATTTTACTAAAATTTCCAATGATTTACGAATTTGTAATAATTTCCCAATTTCCCCTATTAAAAGAATGCTTTACAGGTAGGACCTTTCTCTCTATTTCCCACTTATAAGACCATGCACCGTTGTCCCAATATGTTCCATTAATTGTGTCAAAACTGCTCAAAAAACATGTTATCATATCATCCCTGGTTTGGTTTGGCTTGGCCCCCTGACATTTTATCTTTTTTACGCCCCTGGTTGGGGACAGAGGTGTTGGGAGGGTCACCTCTCAGAAAAAAGAAGAGGACAGTTTGTCATCCCATTACCCTTATTACCCCCCCCCTCCCCTCAACCCCCTTTTCCCCTCCTTTCCCCACTTCCAGAGCCTCTGATATGGGGAAAGATATTTAAGTTTTCCTTGGTTGTATTTTTCATTAAAAACCAAAACCGTGATCAGCAAATAATTTTGAGAAAATTACCCCACTCACTCTTGCCCCTATGACGAGCTATCTTTGTATTGTATTGTATTGTATTGTATTAAGCAGTTAATGGTTTTATTTCTTATCATAGGATACACCTGCCCTAGACTGGTATATCCAATCCAACGCAGTATTTAAGGTCTATAACCTCCCGTACAGTATGAGGGGAACTCTACCTGCGCCAATAATGGCAAATGTAAGTATAGACAACTAGAACAACTCTTTGTGCCACTTATTGGCTGCATGTATACGAGCATGGATTGAATAATGAAAAAAACAAATAGAATAAAAGAACAACCTTAATAAGAAGATTTAACTCTTTGGAAAAAATAGAAAAAATAATTGGTATGCACAGGAATTAAAATTATAAATTCGTTTTTGTAGCTAAGTAGAAAAAGTATCTGAACAGACTGAACAATGGAAACGCTTTTAGGTTCAAGTGAAGGGGAAATAAGTCGAAATTTTTACAGCGTAAAATCATTCCACAGATTGAAGGAGTCCTTGTATGTTCGATGAGTGCATTTTGACTTTTGGGATCAAATCCATTAATTTTACATTTTTTCACATCAAACCGGAAAAAGTAGAAGGTTATTGCCCAAATTGTTTGAAAAATAACGCAAAATTTCAAATGTTATTTGGCTTGTATTTCGAGAAAAAAAATTGGATTACCATCCAATGGACACATTAAAAGATTTGAGTAAATTGATGGGGGCATAATATACCTATTTGAATATACCAATGAGGTCATTTCCCCCTCTGCCTCATTGGTATTTGTAACCGTCAGAGAAACGGCTGGTCTTTTTTATCAACTTGTGTGACGTCATGTTCACTTTATCCAATGACAGGCCTCCGTAGCAGCACTACCTTTTACGTTCACAACGATTGTCAATGCACCTTTTCCCATATGGGCGTTCATTTTAGCAGCACTGGTGGGTCTTGCAATACTCGCGCTGATCATTGGTATACTATGGCGGGTGAGTATATTATTGCTTTCAAAGTTTTGTTTTGTTCAGCTCGTGTGTTCAGGAGTGACTCAAGCCCGTGTAATTAAATAGATTTTCTTCCTAAAATTCATTGGTATAGGTGTCTTTTTTCCAGTATGGGAAAAAATCTTAGGCCTTTAATTAGGCCTGGTCCGTTTGACGATTGTCAAGCAGAGGCGTATGAAACGAGGTAGGGGCACGGGGAAAGCTGCCCCTTGAGCGGATTTCATCTTCCCGACTGCATGCTTCCTGCCCGGTTGGGAGGTCAATTAGAAAATTCGTCAAAATTTGCAGCAAACTCGCCAAATTTCCCAAAATTGAAGAATAATTCCCGAAAACGAAGAAAAAGTCCCAAAAATGAAGGTGAGTTTTCGAAAGATTATGGAAATCTCCCGGAAATTGAAGGGGATTTCCCAATTAACAGCAACTTTTGATGGAAACTCAATTTACCAGTGCAATACGTTTCCAATTGCCAACGGGAAATTTGGGTAATCCCCCTCACGCCCCACCTTCTCCTGAGAGGTGACCCTTCCTACGCCTTCTGTTGTCAATAATTTGTTTAAGAGAACAATGTAACTGTTTTTTAAACTATTTACCTCTCTACCTTTCCTCACAGTTTGGTTTCTTCAGAAGAAAGAAGATTGGAGATAAAACAAGCCTTTCACCGCAAGGAGAGTTTGATTAATAGCTTTTTCCTATGCCTTGTTAAAAGATGCCACAAGCAGAGAGCTGGTGTTACTTTTAAAGGTTTATGGACGCGCAGCTAAAGTGCTTTAATATATGTCAAAAGCCAAGATGATAAGAAAAAGGTGCATCAAAAATCAGTAAAAAAATTTAATTTTTCAAATTTCAAGATTGGTTTTTCTTAGAAAAGACCCTTTTATTGCCAATTAATCTGTAGCCGCCTATAGACCTTTAAAGGGAATAGAAACACTAGACCGAAAAGTAAGAGTGCTCGTTTTTGCGAATTTCACAGATATATTATCCACAACAGATCGATAAACTTCATGCCTCCATAACCCACAGACACTGTAAGGGCAAAGGTCACTTGAATATTTATATTAACCAGACAAATTGCTATACCGTTGCGTGCTAGATGAGCATTCGATTTTTGGGGACTACCTAAAAATACGCCTATACTTTTCGGTCTAGTACTCCTTTAAGTACAAGCCTTTCACACTATCCATGGGATGGTGACTAAAATGCCAATACTAAACATTTTAGTGATTTATTGTACAGAAATGCTAGGTACTAAAGCTAAAAATTTCGATAAAAAAGTATAGCATAGGTGGCAATTGTATATTACCATGTTGAAGGAGTTGTAAATTGCACCCCTGCCTGTACATAATCTGAAATTTGATTATATGTTGAACATGCTTTCCCACTATTTGTTCCAAGCCCTTGAGCAGGGGTACGTGTAGCCAGCCTTTCAGATATGGGGGTCGCCGCGGGAAGAATTGCTGATATGGCCTTTTCTTTTTATTACACTGTTCGAAGACTAGATTCAACTGAAGAACAAAACCAAAATCATCGCCTAAATTGCTAAACATCCGAACCTTTTAAATATACGTTATGGACCTTTTTTGTAAATCCTATTATCTCTTTTTTGTTGGGGACCATTTCGACCCCATATGATTATATCCATGGTGTGGACTTATCATCTAAAAAGTGGGGGACATGGCCTCTTATTTAAGAAGAGTGTGTGTGAGGGGGTGGAGGGGGAGGGCATGGTCTCTTATCCAAAAGGTAGGGGCATGAGGCAAATTTTCCCCAAAATGTACTGATTTTTTACAATTCTACGGAATTCCCCCGCCCAGTCTTCCCGGAAATTACGGCCCTGGTGGACTTTCATGAGTTATTCTAATTACCTTTGTATTTTATTATGTTTTGGCTGTAAAAGTTAGGTTTTTGTTAGAAAATATGTGTGTGCGTTATACAGTTATAAGTTTTATTGTACAAATGAAAAAAAATACTTTTAAAAGTTTAAGTTGTATAAAGATGTATTTCATTAATTAACTTTTTAGCTAGAATATTAGATGGCATGTTTAAGGGAGGTGGAAAAGTTGGTGGAAAGGGGCGTTTTGATGGTTCGGCACCTTTGATGAATGCTCTACAGCACCCGAATTGAAGCAAAGAACACATGTCAAAACATTGAAGAGCATCTTAGGTGTAGAAATCATGATGCGGAATTTGCTGGGGCCAATGGATGAATAACTTACCCGCCAGTCTCTTATCAAGGAGGTACCACTCTAAAGTGGTACCTCGTTGCTCATACTTGCCTCATAAAATGATCGGGTAAAATGCTGGTGATGTGCACAGCTTTCTGTATAAAATTAATATTTGCTATGACTTTTGTATTTTTATTTTTATAGGTTGGCACTTATTTGTTTGGTAGACTGCCAAGCAAGGGCTTATGTGGAAACTAAAAAGGCATCATCAGTGCCCACTCAGAGGTCCCGAAAATTACCAAGTTCCACGGGGCCTGCTTGCCCCCATTTGTTCCCATCTAAAATTTTGCTGCATTTTCGAAATTTTATGGTTTATGTTTTTGGTATATTACGTAATTCTGCGGTAATTTGGAAACAAGAGTTTGCAAAAACATTCAAAAAGTTGTTATCTGACCCTCACAATGGGTCCTTTATTTTAGTGGAGACCGATACCCCACTGACACATGGTACCCTCAGGCAGGGCCGTAAATCCCACTCAAAGTTTCAGTAGAATTTCAAAAATCAGTATAGGTTACATTTTGGGGAAACTTGCCTCTTCCACCCACTTTTTGGATAACAAGCTATACCCCCCTCCCAGCCATTCCCAATCCCACACACTTTCTGGAAAAAAATTGCGGCCCTGCGTGCCCTTAAGTGATTAAGTCTTTCTTAAGTGTGTTCAAATTGAAATAATGATATTCCAAAGAGTGACTATATTTTGATTAGCGGAAATTAATTTTTCCTTTCAAAGAATAACAATAATTCAAGGGTCATGTTATCAGAGTTATCCAACCATGATCAGTCATTTAATGACTAGCTCGTTTTTTTTAATTTTAACATTTTACTTGGATGAGCAAAAGATGATTGAGGGAAGAGGGAAAGGAGGGGGTAATACGAACATCTTTGTAATAAAACATTTTTTAATACAAAAAAACATGATTAGCAAGTGCTAATTATCTGCCATAGTTTTTCGTTTTACCGAGTGCATTGATATTTTGTTTGCTTACTATACAGCTATAAATGCTAAAAGATGGGTAGCAGTGAGTTGTGAGAGGATAGGCCAGAGATATTATAATAATATCTTTTAAGAGGGGATTTTCTTTCATCTTTTGTACGTCTTTTGTGTTTATATGGAGAAAAAAAACTGTTTGTTATTTATGTTGTAAATGTTATTGTTAAGTCCTTTTCGCGGGGAATTACTCCTATAGCTACTTGAAAGGAGCAAATAAATATTGAAAAAAAATATACAGTATATTTCAATTAAGTGGGAAGCTTATACAGTGCTTCCCAATTGTCTTTTCATTTATTTCAGGGTATGATTTATTTTCATTTGTCTTTTTATATTAACTAAAATATTTGCAATCCGTTCAGTAAGTGTTAATAATTCAATAGAGTTTCTGTATTTCAAGAGGTTTTTAAATTTTCGATATTCGACTATTTCTTAGGATTTCAATACTTTTTTGTATATTATTCAACATTTTACCAAGGTATTTTCTGTTGTAACATTTTGACTAATTTAACACTATGAAGTATTTCTATCATGTTCAGAGATTGCAATATCAAACAAAGCTAAAGGTCTTGAAAATCAGTTTGATTGAATTGCAAAACTGAGTATACTGTCAATTGTTGGCATGAGAGGTATCAAGAGGGTATCTTATTAGGGTATAAGCAATGCAACCAGCAAAATCTAGATTTAGGGAACGAGCAGTGATGTGGCCATTGTCACATTTTTAGGACCACAGTCTCACCTATCTGCCTATAGGGACGAAACTGTGTTCTACCCAATGGTGATACACATTTTTTAGAAATGCAGTTTGAATTTTTGGGAAGACATTAATTTTAGCTAACCCCACCCCCAACTAATAATACTCTGATTACGCCACTGAATATTAGTGTGCTATCATAGGCGCCTGTAAGAAATTTTAATTGGATGAGTAAAATATGATTGGGGGGGGGGGGGGGAGGGGGGATGCGAACATCTTTTTAATTAAACATTTTTGAATACAAAAAAACAAACATGGTTAGCAAGTCCTTGTGGCGAAGGCCCCTTGCCCCCTATGGTGAGTTGCCCATATGTGTTATAGTTTGTATTGAACCAGAACGTCAAATTCGGCAGTACTGTTTGTGCCAGTGTTGTGTAGGAGTTAACATAAGAGTAGACAAAACCTTATGGGAGCCTCTTTTGACATGTATTAATGAATAGGCAAGAATTAAACGAGGAACTCGCTCTTATTGTTGTTGACAATGGGTTGTTGTAGAGTGTAAGCAAGATTGTACGGTAAATAGCTCCATGCATGTTACTTATAGTCTTGTCTTATATCTAGTATAAAGTCTTAACGGGTGTTGTTAACTGTTGGCTGGACGTGTGTACACTAAGACAACATGATGTTGGAAAGATAGGCAGACTTATTGAACAAAGATGCTTGAAAATGATAAATCGTATGTGCCTATGCCTATAGGCTTAGCATGCATACATACACGTACCTGTTTAAACATGCATGGTAAAGGCGATATATGGTTTGCCCGAAAATTGATTTTACCAACCCGCATAAGCGTATGCTTTGGATGATTTTTGTTTTTGTTCCCTTTTTAGAGAGAGGGGAAGAGAGTTGGATTTTCCTCCATTCCCACCAGTTTGTCCCGAGTTTTTCAGAGGGAAGGAGTGGAGGCATCACATAATCGAACTTGAATAATGCTTATTAAATCGAAAAACTTACGATCAGTTCGGTTAATACTATTTTGTCTGCATCGGTACAGAGACCGAGCGGGTGGATAAGGGTTCGGGCATAGGGTGATATTGCATTGCATGATTCACCCAGTATGTTCAAAAGGTTCAGACAAACGTAATGTGTTTATCTAAGTTACAATTAAATGCATGTTTTATGAAAACAAAAGCTATTATGTTTCAGCAAACCACTGGACATACTCTATTTAAACAGTCGTCGGTTATTTCAAAATTCGTGCGATTAAATCATAGTTTAGAAATCACACATTTTATTACAAAACCATCATTTTGATATTTACTAAGCAGGGTTAATCTTTGTGTTTTCTAGGCTTTTGTATTTTTGTATGATTATTGTTAATGAGTCTAAATAAAAAAATAAAAAATAATGAACAGTTAAACGAGTATTATGTTAATTTCTGTGTCAAAGGCAGGGGCGTAGCGCGCGTTAGGGGTACGGGAGTGGGACACCGCAAACATTTCACAAAATGATAAAATTAAAAGATTTAGTTTTTTTGAAAATCTGATGATGAAAAAAATGTATATGTAGAAAAAATGTGAACAAAATCTAGTAAAACGAATAAAGGTTTAATTTCATCATTAATGGCTGAATGGTAAAGGGTGTTTTAGCTGACGTCATTGGGTCACATGACTCTGATGTACACTTAATTAGACATACGTACGTTTGGATGTCGTTAATATAAGATTATTTTTGTAACATAATTATGCCGGAATCTTGTTGTGCCGCTGGTTGCACCAATAGATGTGTGGGGGGAATAAAAATACATTTTCTTGATTTCCATCTGATCCTGATCGACGTTCGAAGTGGGTTTCTGTTGTGCGCCGTTACACATGGACGGCTTTCAACCTACGGTACACACTATACTTTGCAGCAAGCACTTTATATCAGGTATGTAGGCTTTATCTGAGTATAACGAACAATCAGCTGGTGTTAACGTTAAAGTTACTCTTCCTATAACCGGTGAATATGAAATTTTGAAGTAAAATCGGAAGCGAACAAAAATTGCAAGTAGGTAAAATTGGCTGAACTGGTACTGGTATGTTAGCATGTAGTATGTTTGTTGTACGTGTGATGTGACTGGGCCGTGTGAAGACGCGTGAAACGTAACGACGCCGCTGTCGTGCAAAATGGCTTCCAGATGAGTAGTAGAGTCACATGATGAAATCCCTTTATATACACGTGTAAGGCAACAACAATACAACGATAGTTTAAAAAAGATTACAATCTATGAAAAACAATGAAAGTAGCAAAACTGGTTAAAGGCCAGTTATCGTCTCTGACTTGGAAGTAGATATATTTCAATTCGTGCGTTTTGATTGGTCGATACACAAAGCTCTAATGCGCACTTTATACTGATAGGCCAATCAGTAATCGATTTGGAATAAGAATGTACGCCGCCACATTTTCACGATAGAGGACCTTTAAAATTTAATCAGTTTGCATGAGTTTTAAAGTCTCATTCATCAATAATGATGGTATTTTCTTTTGAAATCCTTTGGTTTTTTTTATGTCTATCCTAATCTTTAAAGCAGTAAAGTGGCGTGACAAATTCTGACCAAAAGCTTTTGATTCTTTGCCATATACCTCTAATAAAATTTGGGCAAGAATAGCTTTTCTTATCATTTTCAATGATTTAGATTGAAGAAAGTAATCAAAAAGAATTGTATAAAGATATTGGGCTGTCCGCAAGGTCATATCTCACAAATATATCAATTGATCAAAAATTGATAAAACAGAGTAGATCAGAGCAGTGCTTCACAAAAACTTCTGCTCAGATTTTAATACTCCTTTAACCAAGTTTCTATATATCATTGGGGATTTTGCAAGCCGAGATGGGGATCTGACAAGTGACAATATTTTAGTTGTTGTAATTGGACATGGCTTTAAGAAGTTTAATTTTGAAGTAAGAAGCTTTCCAGGCTTGCATACATGACTGCATGAAGTGACGGCAAATTTCGTCATTCCATGCTTTGCTCTTCAGTTAGGCCTGTTCTGTTTTGGGTGATTTAATACAAGAATTAAACAAGATAAATGGTCCAGAAAATGTATGACAAAATTTCAGAAAATATTCAAGGACATCAGCAATATTTTTTCTTCGGTAACATTCACATATCAATTTTGAAAATAGGTGACATTCACCCCACCCCCACATCATCCAGAAGGCTGGCGACATCGTTGTGTTTTAATTGGCACGCTACCTGGTTCGTTTTATTAATAATAACAAATATCATTATAATATTCATTCCTGACATTCTTAAAATGATGGAAAGTGTCTTAACCTTTCCAGGCAAATTCCCCAGCCTCCGTTCTCCAAGTTGGAGACGTGTGTGGTTTCCTAAGTGTCAGCCAGTCATCATTTCTTTGTGCTGTCATCAACGTATAGGTCAGACTCCATGAAGACGTCACCTCGATACCTATTTTGTCATCTCAGCATGTATTCCAACTCTTCACTGTACCTCTTGTCAATATCTATCTCTCCTAGCGCATCTTACAATCACTTCATGTGTCAAAATCCATTGGAAAGTTTGATAAACGTATAAAATGACAATAGAGAACAATAGAGCTTGACACTTATCCTTCTGGTTCCACGCCTTCCCTATAGAAAATCCTGTCAACAATGCTATCTTAATGAGGAAATCTTGAGCGTGATTGACAGGCCAACACGGCCTCTCATTGGGGGAAACGCAATTATAAAGCTGGCAGTTTACGGAGAAGAGATGTCAATCATTTTAAACAATAAGGTTATGAATAGTATTAAATGCGAGTTGTGAAGAAGATGTGGATTTAAAATCAGACAGATAAACTATCATATTTCTTTACCCTGTCAAGAGGAGCTCGCAGAAAGTACCAAGTTCAATATTTATCTGGAATCTTCGTTACTACATCCCATTGCGTCTTTGCAAGCTCAGTTAAATAGCTCAGTCAGTTGGCAGAAATCTTACAACGGAATATATCTGTTGCAGCCTTTTACATTTTGGAAGACTGCTAACCTTTTCTTAGTGACTACATAATAATTTTGCAACGGTTACACGATATATTTGGACATTAATTTATGCTCTGTCTATAAAACCACGAAGTCAAAAGAAGGCATACCACTCACACTTATAAAAATGGGTTTGAATATTCGTGTTACCCTCTTCTTAGCAGTTTTTGCCAGCGTTGTCCATCGTACGACCACAACCTACATTTGGCCCCTCATGTGGTCCGCACCGCACCCTCAGCCTCACGACTCCAATGTGTTTGAAGATTTACAGATACCTCACCCCAGGAATGTGCTGTACCGCAGGCTTAGTAAGAACAGCACGCAGAATGATTCCACAGAATTCATGGTAAGTACATAGGCAATTACGCTATGGGGGAGAGGGAAAATTTCCCCGCTTAGCCTGCCAAAATCGAAAGGTTTTTGCTTATATGTACATGACACGGGAAAACCGGAAAATTTGAGGTCATGCTTTTCATCTCATAACCATTATTTCCAATTCCCGCAATAGAAACAAATACAGTCAAAATACAAAAGTACGTTAAGGTATATTCAATATTTGAGAAAGATAATGAACTTGTAACCACTTATTGGAAAAGGAAAGAGAAAGAAATGTTACTTATTTTATAACTTTTATTTGATCAACTTTACAACACTCAAACTGTTGTAAACCTGATCTACCGATTACATTATGCTGGAATGATGGAAGGAAAAATAGTGATGGTATATTACAAAATAAAAACACTTTTGTGTGGCTTGTATACAACCCAAGACCTGTTTGAGAGCTTAAATGCATTATTAATAGATTCCCTTCCCCCCCTCCCCCCCCATGAAGTGTCAGTGTCATCCTATGGACATGTCAACTTTCCTGCATCACCTCTGCAGCCATGTTTGCATTGTTTTGGTCACCCTATCTAATCAGTCTATTATGCTACCTCTTTATTCAGTTTTTTTTTCTCGCTCTGATCAAACTTGACCAGTTCTTAATGTTATTTTTTGTCACATTTTCATCTCTTTTTCTGAAATATTGTCTCGACAGGTTCAGTGCGATTCTGACAAATCCTGTGGTAAAGGTTTCTACTGTGACTTGCACTACGGGGACTGCCGGGTACACAAAACGCCGGGTGAGGCGTGTCGCAGGGACGGACATTGTGGCAAAGGACTGGACTGCATGTTTGGGACATGCCAATTCACCGTCGAGCCATTTTCTCTCGGTGAGTAAAATATCACTTACATTAAAGAGGGAATCTCGTCCTAAGAAAATGAATTGCTTCATACGTATCTTATAAGTCTGATACATATTAGTGACGTCACTTTCGTGTCGGTTATTAGCTTTTCAGTAATTGTGTAAATATTTCAATTTATTACAAATATTGTATATTTTTCAGCAAAAAGTCCTTCATCAAAATCGATTATAATTTACACTTTTACAGCTTTTTAAATTTTCATACAAACTTTTTTAAATTTTCATACAAACGTACGAATAAGGCGATTAGGGGCCTTAAATACTTTGTTTTCTATTTTAACTAATTTTAACGAGGTGCATAAAACTCTGAACAAAGTTTTGAAAATATGTGATTTTAATCCCAATCAATTCCTCTAGCAGGAATAGATTTTTTCATCGTTTTCGGTGATTGGAATTGAGTAACTTTCGCCCAGCATACCTAGCAGCTCAGTCATACATAGGTCTATATTAAGGATTTCCATGTGTAGCTTAATGTAAAAAAAATAGAGCTTCTCCATCCCATCACATGACATAAAACTTTGCATATTTTCATCCAAAAAAAAATAGAAGGCTACTTAAATTTTCATTTGTGGGCGATATTGGCAGAATTTGGTTATTCTTATGATTTATGAGAGCTAGAGAACTAATGATGGACAGTTGGGTGATGGTGTCACACGGACACGACATGGGCAGGGGCGTAGTCATCAATATACAAGTGAGCGGTCCAAGAAGGTGTTAGATCCCATGCCAAGTATTCAAATGTAGCCCACTTCTGAGGTTTTTTTGTGTTTTTTTAAGATATTAAAAAACAAAGATTATCCTAATTTTTGAAATTTTCTCGAAAAAGTGCAGGGGTTCAGATCCTTCACCAGTCCCCCCCCCCCTCCCTTTTCCCCCTCGCTACACAACTGGCTATGAGGTCGACCGGGCTGCTCGACCTCCAACTACTCCTCAAACTTGAGTAAAAAGGTTCAGAAATTTTGCTAAAAGGTCCATAAATTTAGCAAAAAAGAATTTTGAGGCAAATGACCCTTCTTTTTGCTATTCGGTAAACTTTTGACACAATTTTGGAAAAAATTCTACGCCACCAGCAATTTTGTCTTTCTTAAGACTCCATAATATAAACGGTTGGCTGCATCCCTGGGTTCAGGTTTTTGCTGAGAGTTGCAGGCACCGCTTCCAGTCTGCCAGTTGTCTTGATTGAACCGTTGAGACGGGTTTCAATGCTAAAGGATTCCATGCTGGGTTCCAAATGCGCTTAGTCTTAAATTTGATTTATGGAGACAACACCTAATGAACGCACGACAAGTCCGTCTTGCGCTTGGCTTTGCTCATTCAAAATGCTTGAACTGTTGAAAGCTGTTTTGTAATCATGCCAGCTGTTTTCAAACTAGAAACTTGCTTCTATACTCGTAATGATAATGAAGTATACACGGTATATGAAGGCCCATACCAGTCCTCCTTAGACAAACTCACAAAGACTTTCTTAATTCTCCACCTGGTCTGATGATCTATTCCAAACTTTTGCTTACAAAAAATTTATCTTCGCAACAGATTAAGCACACTGTATAAGCAGGGAGTTGTCATTTAGAAATGTCAACTCCCTCGTATAAGTTTTTAAACAAGTGATCAATGGGCGTCACCAGAATATCATAATAATCAGATTTCAGATATTCAGAGAATGATAACTGTACCTATTTTTTTATTTGAGGATCGGTGTGTGTGTGGGGGGTGAAGAAGGGGAGGGGGGGGGGGGGTCATGCCACTACGCTCAAATAATCTTATTCTCAACGTATTTAGACAATGCACTTCGATGAATTATTTATTCAACCATACAAATCTATTTAAACGAGCTTGAATTTTGAGCATGATAACAATAGAAACAACATTTCTCCATCATTTAAAAGCGATAAGAGTTTCTACAAAATTATATATTTTCATAGGGCACTAGGATTCGTTATCTTTGACAGATTCGTTAAGTACTCGCTTTGAATAAGTGTCGCAATCATCTAAAACGAAGGAGTCAAATAAAGATAAAGAACACTTTGCCGGTTCGTGCGTCATACATTTGCATATTACGACGCAGACATTCAAAAGCTGTAAAATGGCTTACTTTTAACATAATTGGATGATTTTTACTTGGCTAACGTCAAGATGGCTCTTCGCGTCCATAAACATTAAAATCTCAAACACATGATGACATATAACATACCAAAACAAAAATCTGTTTTGCAATTCTGACTGGAATGATTGACAAATGAAAGACTTTATGAAGAAATTGCATTTGTGGCCTTTTCCAATTGTTAAGTATTTTCAACAATCCTTTTTTTTGTTTTTAGAAAGAAAGGGGGACATATAATAAGTTGTTCTGAATGCTAAATTAATCAGTCGGTTGAATTTTATATTGGCTGATTGCGGAGCACAATACAATCGCTTGAAATGCCACCCATAGTTCAACTGAAAGATTAACCCCGAACTGCACTGTTTGTTTCCATGTCAATCATTCCCCCGCAGTTCTTTGAGTGGCGTTGCTTCACGGAATTCAAGTCTTGAGTAAGTCAGGTAGTGAGAAAGTCAATGAGAGTGATCATCATTAGTTTCACTCCTATCTGAAACGACCAATGTCTCCAAGAAAATAAAGCCAATTAAAATAAGTACCAACCTAAGAATTTTTCAGTTGCAGAAGGTGATGGACTTTAAGGCAACTCTATAACGTCGTAATTGTTTGACATTTCTATAGTTTGGAAAGCGACAACTTTGCCAACGTTTTTTTTTTTTTTTTTTTTTTTTTTTTTTTTTTTTTTTTTTGTGTGATTGTCAGACGTCTTATAGTTTGGAAAGCAATTTGAGACAACATTGTTGATTTTTATTTATTTAATATTTTTTATATTTTTTTTGTGATTGTCAGCAAAAATAGCCTGAGGCAATTATGTTATGAAATAAAGGTTGGGGGAAGGTTCCTTCAATACACTTGAACCTCATATATTTTCTTCAAAAATCCTGCCTAAAGAGCGGGTACGTCCCCTGTCCCCCGAAAAACACGGCCCTTCCCTGATAAAACATATTGAAAAGTCGATAATCTGTTAATGGTCATCAATATTAGCTACCGTATACCATAACTTACCCAGGGAGGTGTAAAGGGAAAACGAGACCTATACTTCAAGAATAACGTTGATTTAATTATTATTTTTTTGATAGGTGCCCGATGCAGAGGTGACAAAGATTGTGTGCCTAGACACTGTTGCGCCAGACAACACGGCGAATCAATTTGCAAAGCAAAACTGCCAGTCAACGCGAAATGCTACGTACCGGAGGGAGGTGTCGATTACGTCATCGACAGCATCTGCCCATGCGACCAGGGGCTGCTTTGCCAACTTTCAAGACATCACAGACGAAATACAGAGTAAGTGAAAATCCATAGTAAGCTGGCGGCCAAAATTGAGGGCGTTTTTTTTTTTTGAGTCTCAAGAATATTCGGACACACTTTGGATGCATATGAATGTTCAAATAAATCATAATTATTTCTTAAGTCATTTCAAAATTCCCTTCAACAAGTAAAAACGACACCGTAACTTTTCAGCTGCCACTGAGCTCCTTTAAAATCGCTTGAAAATTGGTTCAATTTTGTTCAGACTATCAGGTTGTCAAATTAATTCTTATTAGATTATGATATAATCTGTTTTTGTGTAATTCTCAGTCACAAAAAGACAACACAGCTGATGCTGATAATTAAACTTGGTGAATCAAAACCTATTAACTAGAAAATACATTCTTTAGATAGAATCTGGTAACGAGAAAATGTCTTGCCACAGTATTAGTAAATCTGATACATATTAGTAACGTCACTTCCAGACAGTTATCAACTTGTAAAAATATCTGTATTTGTGAAAATATCTCTGCCAATCAGAAACGTTCAAGTGTATTCTATAGTTATTTTCACATTAACACGAGAACTGACCATAAAGTCAATTGCTGAATCGTTGACGGCTTCGGACTATTCTAAATTTCGCCCATGTATGGGAGGCGACGTGCCGTCTACATGTACTGGGGTGCCAAGTGGTTTGTGAGGCTCCACGGCAAAACTCAGAATGGTGCCTCCCTGCAAGAAATACAGGAAATTTTCCTGTTCACACTTTTGTGGCCCTCTGTAGACCGATGAACTTTACATGTTAGAACTGTTGAACGCTGTGTCTCCCATACTTGTATTTATTGTGAATGTATAATATATGGAACTATAAAGTAAATGATTCTTCCTATCTTTTCAGGCCTGACTCTATTTTGAGGTTCTGGACAGATTTTTCACATATGCGATGCCAAGCTGTCTGATGTCGTCAAGTGGTGCTCCCTCGTGTATACAGCTCCTCATGTCATCGTGAGACCACTCCCTTTCAGACGCGGATAAACCAATGAATATATTATCTGCAATTGCAACCTACATTGATAGAAACAAACCATCTACAGTGATGCAGCCACGGGGGAATATGGGTCCTTACCGACTTTTCAGAAAATGCTCATAAGGCGGGTCACGTTTTCTTCTGTTTATAAGCCAATAAGCCGCCAGACGACGAAACTTTAAACTCTTAAAGGGACTTTGGCCGCTGTGCTGCCGTCCTGCTCTGAACGCTAAACGAGCAGATTGCTTGTCAAAAAGTACAGAAAGGGGGTGGGGTAGTTAAATCTCCATCTCCCTTATCATAGGTTTGCAGCTTAACATGCATCTTTGTGGGTGCTACTTTAGAATTAACCATTTACCGAAAGTCTGAAAAATATCATCAAAAATATATAATTATTATTATTATTATTGTTATTATTATTATCATCATCATTATTAATATTATTATTATCAGTAGTAGTAGTAGTAGTAGTAGTAGTAGTAGTAGTAGTAGTAGTAGTAGTAGTAGTAGTAGCAGAAGCAGTAAGCAGTAGTAGTAGTAGTAGTAGTAGTAGTAGTAGTAGTAGTAGTAGTAGTAGTAGTAGTAGTAGTAGTATTATTATTATTTTTTTATTTTTGAATTGTATTTATTTTGTATATTTTTTTTTGGGGTGGGGGTGGGGTGGGGAGGAATTATCGCAACATATATTGCCTTTACGTGTTTTATTATTATTATTATTATTATTATTATTATTATTATTATTATTATTATTATTATTATTATTATTATTATTATTATTATTATTATTATTATTATTATTATTATTATTATTATTATTATTATTATTATTATTATTATTATTATTACAATAATATTATTATTATTATTATTATTATTATTATCATTATCATTATTATTATTATTATTTATTATTATTATTATTATTATTATTATTATTATTATTATTATTATTATTATTATTATTATTATTATCAATAATATTATTATTAGTATCATCATTATTATTATTATTATCATTATTATTATTATTATTATTATCATTATCATTATCATTATTATTATTATTATTATTATTATTATTATTATTATTATTATTATTATTATTATTATTATTATTATTATTATTATTATTATTATTATTATTATTATTATTATTATTATAATAATATTAATATTAATATTTCGGGGGGGGGGTGTGGGGGTGGTGGAGGAATTATCGCAACACATATTGCCTTTACGTGTTTAACACTTGTGTACATAAATGACCAATTGAATGAAATTCAATTGGTTCAAAATTATCAGATTAATGATAATTGCAACTTGTAAAGTTGATAATGTACATATAAGATATATTATATTTGTACAAACATAAATGTTACTCATCAATGATATCAAAATTGTATGGAGAACTGTGATATTTCAAAAGTAAATCATATTGCAGAATAAAATGAAACTTAATACAAATTGTTTTCTTTTCCTTATTTTAGTATTATGATCATGGTATCATGAAATTATGCCCCTTCAATGGAAAATAGAGGTTGTAATAGACCGGTTGAAACCAGTTTTAGCTGAACGTGATTACCTCAGTAAACGGCAGTGCGAGGCTGGGGTGGCCGCCACCTGTCGACCGAATACCGATTTAAGTCGGGTATGGAATCATATCCGACTCGACTAGATATCGGGGTTATGCCCTCCCGACTTGGCATTATGATGACCATATCGCACTTGGGCACTGATCGTATAGCCAGGCAGAGATATAAAATGTCGGATATAATGTTAAGATCAGTAATTTATCTGAATCATGCCCGAATCGGTCAGATATCGGAGTCATTCCCCGACTCTGCATATTGACAACATGATTCTTGAGCACCGATCTTATAGTCAGGCAGAAACGCCTCTCACACAATCAAAATCCTGAACGCGGATGACAGGGGCGGACTGGGACTGGTTTTGAAAGGCATCCTCATTAATTGGATCACACTGGAACCCTTACATGCGCATTGCTGTCTTTGCCTACTGTGCAACCCTCCCCCCCCCCTCTCCCTCCCCCCTCCGTCCTATACAAGCCAAAATCTCTGGTGAAGTCACTGCTCAAAATTCATATTTATTCACAGATTAATTGTGGGATTTAGTTCGTAGTAGGTTCTTAAGTCGGAAAAAATCCCCCGACCTTCTCCCGCTGATTAAGATGGAACCGTACGGCCATGCGTCAGTATTTTGACCAATCTACTGCTGTGTAGTCCAGCGGATTTGATGGAAAATCGTTCACGTTTTGATAAAAGTGTGAAATTTGACACAATTGTTGTTCATGCCCTAAAAATAAATTCTAGATGTGGAGCCACCAAAAATTTAAGTTTTGGTTGCCATGGCAACCATTTTTCATCATTTTGGTCATCTTTTTGCTATATAGCCAGTGGCGGATCGAATATTTTTCACGGGGGAAAAACTATTTGACCTCTTACACCTGACCAATGGTTTTGCACATGTTTCATCTTAAGACAAAAAGTCATCAATTTAATAAAAAGTAAGTTATAATAAATCAATGTTTTTTGTGTTAAACACCATTATTTGAAAATTTGATGTCAGTTTAGCATATAACCGATAACTGCCGAAACAGGATACTATATAAGTGACACAGAATTATACATTCATGTTGCTTAAATGATCCTACAGTACACACCAGTGGGGATAGGGTGTATCTCACAATTTTTCAACTTTAACATTTTTTCAAGTTTTTAATTAGTAAAATAGTAAGATGTCAATTGTGTCTCCCCTTTATTATGACCAACAACTGTGCCAAATTTCACGCTTTTATCAAAAAGTAAACAATTTCGTGAAATTATGGCCCAAATGCGCTGGACAAGTGGGAGTGTGAGTGTGGTCTTATACCGTGCATGAATTGTCCAGACGCCAAGAATCCCCAGTATTTGATTGGTCGATAAGATTCCCCCCCCCCACCCTCACCCTACCCCTCCCCCTCCCCTTCCCTCGTATAGGCCTACGTTTGTTCTATAATAGACACGTGAGTTTTGACCATGTGACATTATTCAAATTAGTTGCATATTAGTGTATAGGAATCAGTGAAGACTGCCCCTGGAAGTCTTGTATCTGGGGTTCCATGATAACTTCCGGCTGGGAGGTCAAGTTTGAATTGACAAAAAAAGGTGAAAATAAGCAATACAACCCGGCAAACGGTAAATCTCAGAGGGTACCCTGCTGTTAGGAGATTGAGTTCCATGTTTACCCTTTAGCAGCCTGAGTTCAGTAAATTGGTAAATTTGTGTTGGTTAAAGGTTAAATGCTTCAAACTGATCAAATCTCATCAACATAGATAGGCGTATGAGGCGAGGGGCCGGCGCCAATTGCATGCAATCATACCTATTCGGGCAAAATAGCTAGATATATATTTGTGTAAAATAGCTAGATATATTTTGGAAAGAAAAGGAAAATGGACATGATAATAAAGGAATAATGAAGGTCTAACGAATTGAGTTATAAGAGTCCATGGCTTCTCTTTTCTATCGGAAATCTTCAATTTTCGAGAAATCTCCTTCAGTTTTCGTAAAAGTTCCTTCACTTTCGTGAAAATAATTTTCGTCCAATTTCTTTCTGCATTTTTGGGAAAATTTCTTCAATTCTTGAGAAAGTGTCTTCAATTTTCGCGCATTTTCCTTCATTTCGGAAAATTTGCTTCAATTTTCATGTAAGTTCCTTCATTTTCTGTAAATTTTTCTGAATTTTCGAGAAGTTTCTATCAATTTTCTGGGAATTAATTTTTTTCAATTTTCGTAAAATATTTTTCATGTTTGTGAATTTTGCTTTATTTTCGTGAAATTTTCTTCAATTTTCGTGCAATTTCTCTTCATTTTTGGAAAGCTTTGATAAATATTGAGAGAAAATATTGCATAGCTACAAAAGAAAATGATATGGAGATAATTAACTGATGTCTTTAGTAAGCCGGAACAATCGTAAACACAACTTATTTTAGGTTTCATACAGTAATTTTTTTTGGGGGGGGGAGGGGGGGGGGCGGTGGAGAGGGTAGGGGTCATAAAAAGGGCACTTTGCATGACTTCATTTGAGTCGTAAATTACGAAAACAATCGGTTACACATGCATATGCCAGGTTCGGGAAAAACTGAAAAGAAATGACTGCCATTATCCATAGAATAAAATATGTTTTGGAGTATCACAACCGGTACACATACAGCATGGGCCAAAAGGCTTAGAAAAGATTTTTAAAAGAAATTTATTTTCTCCTTGGCCAATGCAATGTAGGGAACATTTTCCTCTTTCCTCTTGCGACAAGGGCAAAGGACGGCTCTGTGGTGCAGACAACGCCCCTTGATTCTGTGGTACAGGCACACCCGACGACTTTGTGGTGCAGGTACCCCCGTTGACTCTGTACATGCACCCCCCGTTGACTCTGTGATGCAGGCACTGCCCTTTGACTCTGTGGTGCAAGCACCCCGTTTAACTCTGTGGTGCAGGTACTGCCGTTGACTGTGGCTCTGACAACCCACCCCGTTAATTCTGTAATGCAAGCACCCCGTTGAATCTGTGGTGCAGGCACCTCCGTTGACTCTGTGGTGCAGACACTCCCATTGACTCTGTGGTGCAGGCACTCATGCTGAATCTGTGGTGCAGGCACACCCGCTGACTCTGTGGTGCACCACCAGTTGACTCTGTAACGCAGGCACCGCCTGTTGACTCCGTGGAGCAGGCACCCCCCATTGACTCTGTGAGGCATGCACCACCAGTTGACTCTGTGGTGCAGGCACCCCCGTTGACTCTGTGGAGCAAGCACCCCTGTTGAATTTGTGGTTTAGGCACCCCGTTGACTCTGTGGTACACCCCTCCCCCTCTCCCTGTTGACTGTGTGGTGCAGGCACCGCTTGTTGACTCCGTGGTGCAGGAACCGCCCGTTGACTCTGTGGTGAAGACAACCCCGTTGGCTATGTGGTGCAGGTACTCCCGTTGACTCTGTGGTGCTAGCACCCCTGTTGAATTTGTGGTACAGTCACCCCCGTTGACTCTGTGGTGCAGGCACCTTCGTTGACTCTGTGGTGCAGGCACCGCCCGTTGAACTCTGTGGTGCAGGAACCGCCCGTTGACTCTGTGGTGAAGACAACCCCGTTGGTTATGTGGTGCAGGTACCCCCGTTGACTGTATGGTGCAGGCACACCCTTTGACTCTGTGGTGTATGCACCCCCCGTTGGCTCTGTGATGCAAGCACCCCTCTTGATTCTGTGGTGCAGGCACCCCGTTACCTCTGTGGTTCAGGCACTCCCGCCCCGTTGACTATGTGATGCAGGTAATCCCGTTGACAATGTGGTGCAGGCACACCCTTTGACTCTGTGGTGATGGCGCCCCCCCCCCTCACGTTGAATCTGTGGTGCAAGCACCCCCTCATGATTCTGTGGTGCAGGCACCACCGTTGTCTATGTGGTTCAGGCACTCCCACTCCATTGACTTTGCGGTGCAGGCACCCATGTTAACTCTGTGGTGCAGATACCCCGTTGACTCTGTGGTACACCCCCTCTCCCTGTTGACTGTGTGGTGCAGGCACCGCTTGTTGACTCCGTGGTGCAGGAACCGCCCGTTGACTCTGTGGTGAAGACAACCCGTTGGCTATGTGGTGCAGGTACTCCCGTTGACTCTGTGGTGCTAGCACCCTTGTTGACTTTGTGGTACAGGCCCCCGTTGACTCTGTGGTGCAGGTACCGCCCGTTGAACTCTGTAATGCAGGAACCGCCCGTTGACTCTGTGGTGAAGACAACCCCGTTGGTTATGTGGTGCAGGTACCCCCGTTGACTGTATGGTGCAGGCACCCCGTTTAACTCTGTGGTGCAGGTACCGCCGTTGACTGTGGTTCTGGCAATCCACCTCGTTAACTCTGTAGTGCAAGAACCCCGCTGATTTTGTGGTGCTAGCACCTCCGTTGACTCTGTGGTGCAGGTACTTCTGTTGACTCTGTGGTGCAGACACTCCCGTTGACTCTGTGGTGCAGACACTCCCGTTGACTCTGTGGTGCAGACATTCCCGTTGACTCTGTGGCGCAGGCACCCACGTTGACTCTGTGGTGCACCACCAGTTGACTCTGTGGCGCAAGCACCGCCTGTTGACTCTGTGGTGCATGCACTCCCGTTGACTCTGTGGTGCAGGCACCCTCATTGGCACTGTGGTGCACCACCAGTTGATTTTGTAGCGCAGGCACCACCTGTTGACTCTGTGGTGCAGGCACCCCCCTTGACTCTGTGATGCATGCACCACCAGTTGACTCTGTGGTGCAGGCACCCCCGTTGACTCTGTGGTGCTGGTAACCGCGTTGACTATGTGGTGCAAGCACACCCGTTGATTATGTAGTGCAGGCACCCCCTGTTGACTCTGTGATGCAAGAACTCCTAGTTGATTCCATGGTGCAGTCACCCTGTTGACTCTGTGGTGCAGGCACCGTCCCTTGACTCTGTGGTGCAGGTAACCCCGTTGATTCTGTAGCGCAGGCACCGCCTGTTGGCTCCGGGTGCAGGCACCCCCGATGACTCTGTGGCGCAGGCACCCCCGATGACTCTGTGGTGCACCACCAGTTGACTCTGTGGCGCAAGCACCGCCTGTTGATTCTGTGGTGCAGGCACCCCCGTTGACTCTGTGATGCATGCACCACCAGTCGACTCTGTGGTGCAGGCACCGCCCGTTGACTCTGTGGTGCTGGTAACCCCGTTGACTATGTGTTGCAGGCACACCCGTTGATTATGTGGTGCATGCACCCCCTGTTGACTCTGTGGTGAAGGAACTCCTCGTTGACTCCATGGTGCAGTCACCCCCGTTGACTCTGTGGTGCAGGCACCGTCCCTTGACTCTGTGGTGCAGGTAAGCCCGTTAACTCTGTGGTGCAGGCACCCCCATTGACTCTTTGGTGCAGGCACCCTCGTTAACTGTGTGGTACAGTCACCCTAATTGACTATGTGGTGCAGGAAATTCAAATATGGGAGCAGATGAGGCACAAAAAAAAGAATGTCTGGCGTGTAGAAGCATCTCGTAGGGACTCTACACTGCAAATAAACTTCGTAAACAGCACAGTTTTGCGTTTTCACTTTGCAAAAGACGAGGTCTCAAAAAAAGCGACATTCTGACAATTAAGTTTGCATTGTGACCGTACATAATTTAAGTAAACACCTTGCCTGTCAATGTAAGATATTTCCATCCTTGATGTTAGGTTCGTCATGGTGTGCTGATGCGTAACTTCAACTAGCTTTGCTCGTCATTTTCCCTTCCACCTCTTTGTATTTCATCTTCTATGTGTCTTACCTTTTTTCTTCCCCCTTTGTCTGTATTTCTATTCTACATTCTTCAAGCTGTATGTACAGGCAGCATTAATGTTAGTCTATCTGTCCATCATCACCTCCCAGCTCACAACTCAACCCCTACCTTCTCGTGGTACCAACTGTTACGCTCGTGCCTTGCGGCTAGAGTAACGAACTGGGGCTCTGGGTGTGGAAGGAAAACCATAAAAAAAAAAAAAACCCGGGGAGATTGGCCTCATCAGTCATAGTTGACAACCTTTCTAGGAGAAGGAAAACTCTGATGTAAAACCCGGGCAGACGGAGCTTGTTAAAAAAAGTCTAGAGGTCCTCACTCTTATACTGGGGCTCTGCATAGGGCTGACAACCCAATCGGAAAAAAAAAAAACATCTTGTCACGGAAACTTCTAAATAAATATCTATAATACGATCTCAGCAGATGAAGCTACTTGCGTGATCTCTAGTAATCCATAACTACACTGGGTAAACAGTTTTGAATGGAACAGCCGGGGAGAAGCTGCAGTAGTAGCAAGAGACAGAAAGAAATGGAAGAATTTGCTTAGAGAAGCCTTAATCTCCAGACCCATGAGAAAGGAACGACCAGGTAAGGTAAGAATGTGTAAAATATTGTTTAAAAGGTATATTTTTCACTTTTTATTTTTTGATTTAGGCACAAGCTAATTGTAGCTAAAACCTAAAGCTAACTATAGCTATAGCTTAAAGCCCTACATCAAAAGGAGACTCAATCTGATCCTTAAAAAGAAAAGACGTGGGTTCAATACTTGCAATGTGTTTCATTTGATATTTTTGCCATTTTTTGTAAAATGCCTTATTCTACAAATGCAATTACACTGTACGGCGCGTATTATCTCTATATCCGTGTTACAATTTCCTGTTGTAAGATCGTCTTTTCCGGGGCCGCATAAAACTTGTTCAGCTTATAATCCCTCAATATGTCTTAATCGGGCCCTAATGATAATGTGAGATGAGTAAAACCAGGTTATTACTACTCCTTGGTAAAACTAAACGTTTCCATGCTTCATCCATAAGATTGAATTTGAGTAAAACCGTAATTGGGCAAACCGGATTGTTGAGATACTTAGTCAAATTGCGCCCTCGTTTCAGATGTACGTCGTCGTTAGTAAAAGCGTATTGACTTTTTATGCGGGTTGTAAGAAGTACGCCGTAACGGATTCCCGTCCCATCGTTTTTGCGGCTATCGTGACTGTAAAGTTGCCGAATCTGGCCGACAGATATTGAAAATTGGCATCCCGCTAATAAACAACATAATTACTTTACTCTAGATAATCAGGGACGGCGGAACAAGTTTGAACGGGGGACACAGAGCTCGAGGGCAGATAGAGATAGCTTAAAAAACCAAAGTGTTGGAAGGACATCCGAAATCCTCTTTCAGAGGTTCACCCTATATTTGCCATGTGGTAAGATTATGGGACCCTAAATAATGTGAAAAATTAAAAAGTAGAAAAGAGTAATCGCATTTGCAAAAACTTTTATGGAAATTTTCTTCAAAAATTAAGCAAGCTGTTGTAACGGGGGTGGCAGGGGTGGGGTGGGGTGGGGAATTGCAGTAACTGCCGAAGACCTAAGTTGTTTGAAAGTGTTTTTACAACTATTAAACACATAAAGGCACGTAAAGAGGTTGAAGAATGTAAACGCTTAATTAGTCTATTAAACCTGCTTTTGCGAAAAAATATTTTCAATATTTGAACGGCATTCTCGTTTATGACAGTTTAAAGAGAGGAGGGGCAAGTGCCCCATTTGCCTTCCCGGTTCCGCCACTCTGCACCTAAGCAAATTGAAGAAACTTTAAACGCTCTCTTACATGCGACTTATAAGCTGATAAATATTATGAAATCGAAATTCTTATAGTCATGAGTCGATACCGCCGAGAGGAGGTGGCAATTAAAAAGGAAAGTTGCCCGGAGCCCGGTTTCAGGATGTACCTGAACGTATTTTTGGGGACCAAAAAAAAAAAAGGTAAAACGACCATAAAAAGAATAACCACAAGGGCACCAATCGGCGAAAAGCTATGCTTGACAATAGCGAAAACGGAATAAATATCTGAAGACCTTTTTCTTTGCTCTTCAGAATTTATCTTTAGATATGAGGTGCCACCAATTGCTAGTTTTCCCGGGGCCTCACGATTCTCTCGCGGCCCTGTTAATGGGGCTGCTCTTCTTTCAGCTCTATTTAATTACATTAGAAAATAGAGAGGTGGTCTACTTAAAGCATCACAAACTTGCATGTGTTCGTAAATAATTAGGTTAGAAAATGGAAAAAAAAAGCTGAAAATCTGTCAAACTGCTAATTTCATGACTCAGGCTTCCACTCTTTTGAACCAAAGAAGCTAATGTTGCTTGTGGGTATAATTCGTTTAAGAGTAGCTTTTAGTAATCAAGAACATTTAATGGAAGCAGGGAGATGTTATATACAGTGAATATCAACTAATAAGTCGATAAAAACGCTAATAAACAGCTAAAACGTATACCACACAATTGGTTCTAGCTATAGCTTTCAGGCCCTAAGGCTATATCAACATTGAAATATATTCAGCCGTAATTCCTTGATGTTTCAATTTTCTCACATTTTTTTCCCCGCAGATGTGTTTCGGATAATATCTTTCATCAGTATGCCATCTTCTAGTCTGCCATCTTTTCAAATCTTCGGGCTATTTATTGAGGAGCAAAAATAACGTAAGTGTTGAAGTAATAATCCCTTTAGAATGTGCAAAAAGATATACTATGAATAAGCATGGGAATTGTTACATCTGTATTACTGAAATAGCTATTCCTGGAATCCTCTCTAATATCATTGCATACATTTAAAAGATTTTTTTATCAAAGAAGATGAATTACAGTATGATTTCACACGTTTGTTAACACCTGAACTGCTAAACACAGCAACCTACAGACAAAGTTACGGTAGTCAGTAAAATCAAAAAAGTACAAAGCGCTTCCTTGGTAAAATCAAATGTTTGAAGAGTGATCAGGAAGTGTATAAGTCCATACCATGAAGCCCCAATTCTTTAAAGAGGTGAGGATGGCATTGACGGGATCGGGCGAGTGGGGGAGGAGGTAATACAGAAATATTATCAAATTCATGCAGTATCGAGCGTACAAACGTCTTGATGACGATGTACGCCAGTTTGAGAAGCTTGCAATGGTTGCAGGGATTAGAGAAGGGGAACCTCATTGAACCCTTGAGATCATGCGCTATGAGTGGATATGTTTTGGCAGTAGTGTAATCAGCGTCCAAAAAGGGATCCAAGTGACCTTGGTAGTGTATTGTTTCTGAAGGGGGAAGAAATTTTGGACCACTACTTCCAAGTTACTCGGCCAGTGCATTCTGGTAACAAAGGCATCAATAGGGACAGGATTGTAGGTCGGTCACTTCTTAGAGGGGGGAAAAGGATCGCCAATAATTCTCGGCCACGCAGCAAAAAAAATTGCATTTGTAATTCATGTTTCCCATTGGGGTATATCCTGTGAACAGATTAACCTAAAAGTTGTCGTTTGCTGAGTAATTTTCCTTCATTTGATGTCATTTTCCAACTTTAACAAAGTTTTAAAAGATATGGTGTTTTCCCACCCACCCTGCCGCTTCTACGCTTCTAAAACGAAAAAAAAAAAGGAAAAAAGATTTTGTTCTCTGGTATATATAAATTGCCGGCAGCTTACCAATATTCGTGCCAAACATTAATCAACCAAAGTTTGACAATTGTGTAAATAACTTTCAAACCGAATCGAATCAAAGTGCTTTACCGAAAGCCGTTTGCAAACACGACTGCCGATAGGCATTATTTAATAATATAACGCCAATTTCATCAAGTGATCAAGATTTCTCGAAAAGCGGTAAAATCTTACGATGAAAAGATGATTCTTAGGAGCTCATTTCAAAAACAGATGTAAAAATTGGTGCTTGGCAGTTGTTAACTTGCTAAGAGCTCAAAAATACCGTTTGTAATTGTATACAAATATTTTCAATGTTGGTAGATACATTGTGGAATACTTCTGAAGGATCTCCTGACTTTCTGATCTATATACCACATATGTTGTCCTCATCGATGGTATACGAACCTGACAGCCAACGGCATAGCTAGAAGCTAAAATAAAAATGTCATCACTCGAAATCCATTGGGTAACCATTGCTCATATCCCAATTTTTCGCAACATTTTTGAAAATAGTTTCATGTTAAACATAGCTTGTTATGCATGACTCCCAATTTTTCAAATAGACTGAAATAGCTCAAAATATCCTAAGGGAGCCTGAAAATGCCCAACTTTGTTTGAAAAGTTTTCAATTTGGAGAAAGTCAGCGCTGAAGACACTGAAGATGCACAATCTTCAAATCTTTTGATGTCTGACAGTATTCAGGTATTACAAAGAATTCAAACGTACATATAAAGATTTCTTGTTGAGTGATTTAGTCAGCTATAGGCCTATTTTCACCATAAGCAATCGACACTGTTTAGTAATTTACGATTCAAAACCCACCATCAAGCAGAAATCCTAACCTTATTCAGTAATTTAAAGGAAAGGTAACGTCCCATAAATAAATTCAGAAGTGAACGCCGACGTGCTGGTAATGTCACTTCCGGTTTTTAATTTTCCTTTATTGATTGCGATAAATCTGTGATGTTATCGATAACACATGAAGGCCCACACGCTCCGTCCGACAGATGTTAGACCGATAACATCGCAATTTTCTCACGATTAATAGGTAAAATTGAAAACCGGAAAAAACGTCACCAGCAGTGCGGCGTTCACTTCTGAATTTATTTATGAAACGATACCTTTCCTTTAAAGAGGGAATCTCGTCCTAAGAAAATTGCTAGACACGTCACTAGTCTAAATCTGATACATACTAAACACACCCGGGGCAGTTGTTCATTGGATTGTCAATAATTGTATAATAGCTCAACCAATCAGAAACGTCGAATTGCTTCATGCATTCTTTTCTCCATTTACTTGAAACCTGGCCTTTAATCCATTTTCTAACTTTGTTTAAAGTTTTAAAATTAATCAATTACAATACACTTAGCACTGCCAAATGTTTCAAGTGTTTGTCACTTATATAATTTGTTTAAGTTCGATTAATATATTAATGAGATGCAAACTCCCTGATTTTTATTATCATACATAAAAGCATTACTCTTATTAATTGACGAAGAACCGCATTTGCAACATTGAATAACATGTTTGGTAATACCACCTGCACATCCACTCTTGAAATTAAAGGCTTTGATGAACTATAAACTGATAAATTTACAAAGTAAACACTTCTGATATTTTCCCCGTATCTGTAAACCATCTCGTTCTTATTTTTTCTAATTTTCAAAAAAAGTAAAGTGCTGCTATGACAATCTTCTAATAATCTTTTAAAAAATATCCATATAACAATTTGATTCATTTGGTCGATAACTGTTTATTGGACAGAAGCGCATCTGCATATTACAGATTTCAAAAGTGCGTAGCCTATATACTTTTGGTATTTAGATCGTATTAGATGCCTCAATGATAGCGATCTAAATTCTTCACATGAAACAACGAAAAAAGGTGTGAAGATTAGAATAACATAGTTGTTGCCAAAATTTAAAATATATTTAGAAACAAGAATATTCTGGCATACTATTATATTTTTAGCAAGATATTATCAGGGAATCGTACGCATTCAAACGAAAGTCTTGTCCCGCCGTGCAAAGAGTTTGTAACGTGTATTGAACTAATATCAGCCTGTCAGTTGATATGCGCTCTGTTAGGCAAAGGTCTTTATCTTCAACAACACGGGAGGATAAAACCAAAACCTTTGCAGTCAGATTAATTTCAAAAGATGTGGGCCTAATAGATGGATGTATTATCAGAGTAAAAGAAAAAAAAATATTATTTGGCCTTTTCTGAATATTGCTTTTTTTCTTCTAAAATTTTTTTATTATTTTTATTGTTATGTTGCTTGTTATACGTTTGGCCGCAACACTAAATACTTATTTGGAAGCAAAAAGCCTTATTTGGCTTAATTTTTACCTTTTCCTCAACAATTTTGACAAAAAAAAGAAAGAAAAAAAGGAAAAGAATGATGACTTTCATTGAGACCGCGTGATATATTGCATGTTGTAGAATTTACGACTCAGGGACTTTTTTAACACACTATACCAAACAAATTTATATGCACATTTTTTTCGGAAAGAATTTTACCGAAAATGGAAGAAAATGTTCCTAAAATTAAAAATATTTGTCCTGAATTAAAATAAATTACCTGAAAATTGGCTATAAAAAAAATTCCCAAAATGAGCAAAATTTCAAAAATTATCAAAAGTTTCCAAAAATTAGCAAAATTTTCCAAAAATGAGCAAAATTATCCGATAAATAAAGAAAATTATCCCGGATATCGTAAAAATACCCGAAAATGAAAAGAAATTTCACGCAAATAGAATGAAATGTTCTGAAATTGAAGAAAATTGCCCGAAAATGAAGGAAATTTTCCACTCCCTTGAGACTGAGAGGAGACTTTTCCTACGCCCCTGCCTGCTTTCGTTTTGTTCCTTCTTTCTGTTACAGAAAATTTACACCTTACAAGAGACTATAAAGTTTTTTAAATACAAAACGGGAAGAAAAACTATATTTAGCTTTACTATGCTAAGTAATTCAGTATTTGTGTGTGTGTGTAGGGAGAGGGGGAGGGGGGGGGGGGAGGGGTTATACAAGACCCTCACCACCCCACCCCACTAAGATTTTTTTTAAATTTGTTTTTTTTAAGAGACGTAATAACATTCTTTTTTTGCTTTTTGGTATATTTGACCTCTCGCAGAAATAGTAATTTTTTTTCATGTATAACGTTTAAACGGGACTGGGACTAGAAAAGTCTTCCACAGACTTGTCCTCAGTGTCCGACACTCTCATGTATAAATCTATGTTGTAGTGTGTTATGCTAATGTTTTTGTTATAATGTTTTCTTTCTTATTTGTGCGCTCTCTGCTATCATAATCATAAAACTTCTATGGAGTATTTGCATTGTCATGACCTGTGCATTAAATTCACGTAATGCACGACCTTCAGTATTTGGTTTAGTTCATTTTTACAACAGGTGAATTTCTTAACAAAGCGAAGAAATGTATGTAAACTTTTTCGTTTTCCCTTCTGTTTTGTTTTTTTAGGCATTTTAAACAATCCTAACACTGAAATTTTATAAAAAGATGAATGTTTATGGCATGTGTTTACATGCGTATTTAATGCACGGGTCAAAAGATCTTTGCACTCGCGAATGACCCTTCTAAAGTTGGGTCATTCTACTGGGAAAAAGTCCTTTGTCCCGTGCATTAAATACGCATATAAAAACTTCACTTCAACATAAATCTTTAATAAATAGCCCATAGATCCGCCACTTTTACAATCCCATTCAAAATTGTGATTTGGCTTTTTAAAGGATTAGTTCAGTCTGTAGAAGCTCTTTGGTTTAGTGGTCAATCAAATCTATTTTATGTGAAAGAGGACTTTAAAGAAAACAAAATGGTGAAGAAAGCATTCACAAATCTTATTCCGTTAAGGAGATATTCGAGTTTAAAGCTCTGTCTTATCTGTGTAGAAATGAATGGTGTAGTGAGTCTACTATCTGACTATGAAAAGTAGGTATCATCATCCTCACATTCTTAGCACATGTTGATGCATTTTAAAGAAAATTGATTTAAATTTAACCTATTTCAATTGTTTTCTCCTAAATTTTCTTCAGGTGGTAAATCATAATTATTCTTACAAGATTCTGTTTTACTACTTTCCTGACATATCCCATGGTGTTTTAGCCACACAATCGCAGGACAATATGATAACATACATAAAGACTTTGAGGAATCTGAGACTATGACATCACAACTAGTCTGATTTCAGTCGTTTCTACACAAATGATACAAACTTTATACCTAGATATCTCCATAACAAAAAACGATTTTTGAATGCTTTCTTCACTGTTTTGTTTCATTTGCAATTCTTCTTCGAATAAGATAACTTACTTGACTCCTGGACTACATTAGTTCAGGGATCAAGCAGGGGTTAAGGGGTCTATCTTATTCGAAGGAGGACTTCCAGTGAAACAAAACAGTGAAAAAAGTATTCAACCTGTTTTTACGTTATTGAGATATCTAGGTTTAAAGTTTGATTGTCTCCACCAGTGATTGTGTCCACCAATGATTGTGTCCCCTTAACATAATATATTGTCAACATCTAACTTGACGACATCAAGGGCATCCTCTGTAATGAGAGAGATTAATCAATTACGAAAGAGATTAAGTACCATGATATTAACAAAGAATTTATTATGCATCAGACATGTCGAAAAATCTAAAAGGAAGAAGCAGCTCATAACGTCATCTGACGTCAGATGGTAAAGGCAAGTTGAAACACGTCTAATAACGTGACATGGTCCAAGCGAAAGGAAAGTTGAAACACGCCAGATGACGTCAAGTCTGATGCAGCCATCCATAGTGAGGATTGAAAGAAAACAGCATTTGAAGCGAGTTGAATACAGAATTGCAATGGAAATAAATGTTTTTTATGTGTGAAAATATATTCGAAACGACATAAGAAGAAAATGTATTTGTACCCACTGTTTAAGGAGTTTTACTCGGCATGGCAGTCTTCTGAGGCACTGCAGGAGAGCTCAGTTGCACATGAAGCAATAAAAACCGAGGACGGCTTCTAAAATCCAACCTTTGCCTTGGACAATCACATCACATCAGTTTCTGTCATTGGATGACTGGAAGCAGAGTCAAGTGTTAAAAAAAAATGTTTGGAACTTATTCAATCTGTCTAACGATACATCTCAAACTGGACATGAAGAAATCCCATCATAACCCAGCGAACAGATCTGGTGACTCCATCTGTCCATCATCTATGACAGACCAATGAAAGGGACGATTATCCGTGTATCATATGTTAAACATTTTTTAATACCTGTATTATTGTTGATATGGAATAAATAAGTGTAGAAGTCAAGATAAGTTTCTTTGTTTTCTCCTCCGGCTGTTATGTTCTATGCCATATACGCCGCGCTAGGACCCACACTACTCCTTATGACTCCAAACTCCACTGCAACTCCCCACCTACTCTATTAGTACTCAGCATTGCTCCTTGTGACTCCAAACGGCTCCACTGCAACGCCCCACCTACTCTATTTGTACTCAGCATTGCTCCTTGTGACTCCAAACGGCTCCACTGCAAGGCCCACCTACTCTATTTGTACTCAGCATTGCTCCTTGTGACTCCAAACGACTCCACTGCAACTTCCCACCTACTCTATTTGTACTCAGCATTGCTCCTTATGACTTCAAACGACTCCACTGCAACTCCCACCTACTCTATTTGTACTCAGCATTGCTCCTTGTGACTCAAACGACTCCACTGCAACTCCCCACCTACTCTATTTGTACTCAGCATTGCCACTTGTGACTCCAAACGACTCCACTGCAACTTCCCATTACTCTATTTGTACTCAGCATTGCTCCTTATGACTTCAAACGACTCCACTGCAACTCCCCACCTACTCTATTTGTACTCAGCATTGCTCCTTATGACTCCAAACAACTCCACTGCAACTCCCCACCTACTCTATTAGTACTCAGCATTGCTCCTTATGTCTCTAAACGACTCCACTGCAGCTCCCCACCTACTCTATTTGTACTCAACATTGGTCCTTATTACTCCGAACGACTCACTGTAACCTGCTCTATCTGCCCCTATGATGACCGTGAAGTACGTCATGGCAACGTCATGATAACATACATACATGCAATAGGCTTCTTCTGTACCATGCCATCAAGACCACAACGCCAAAAGTTAAATATACATGGGATAAAATACAAGATGATGAAAGGAACTGAAGGTGAGTAAAAAGCAAGTATTATGATTGAGGAAATAAGTAGGATTTCAATGTTTCTTGAAAACTGGTAAAGAGTTGGCTGTACGAATGCTAATGGGAATGGGTAAGTGGTTCCAGAGTTTAGTGGAAATATTAGAGAAATCTTTGTCAGCTGCTAATTCGAGTGTCCATCTATTTATACTTCTTTCTTTTAGGCGGGTTCTGTCGTATGCGGAACGCAAACCTTTCGCGCCTAGTATTATGCTAGTAAAGAGATAAGTCGGAGATAGCCCTGTTAGGGATTCATACACATAAAGCATAGTCTTATAAAATATTCTCTCCTTGACAGAAAGCCAGTGTAATTGTTTTAGCAGTGTAGATACATGGTCTTCTTTATTTGTTTTGGGAGATATGTCATGGCAACCTCAAAATTATTTGATCATGGCTGATGACGTCATGCATGGGCAGGTATATCCTCACATTCTTATCAAGTAAACCGTGAGGTAGGGGCGGGGGGCTCTCCTACAAACCATCCCTCCATAATTGGTGGCCTGCAACCACACCTTTCAGCTGTTCAGCATTCGTTTGGTGATCAAATGGTTTACTGAGTCATGAACGACCCACCCTGGTCTGAATTTATCCACATGAAAGCGTAATTTTGTTCTTTGCTTAATGCGTGCATGATAATTTTGCGTGACACGCTGTTGGGTGACCACCTGCACCTCCCCCAATTGTCATACGTGCTGTGTTTATGACTCGCTCCCTGCACAATTTATATGCCCTTTTAATCTCCAAAGTGCTCCTTCCAAATCTCCAAGTGCTCCTTCTAAATCCCCAGTACTCCCTGCAAACTCCCATTACTCCATGCGAACTCCCAAGTGATCTCTACAAAACCAGCATAATTCCTAGGCTGAGCTCCCTGTAAACTCCCCTACACTCCCTGTAGTACTCCTTGCATGGACGAGTATATTCGTCATGTTCCAGACGCCGACAGTCAAGTCAAGGGGGCTAAACGGTTCCTTGTACAACATCAGTGGTCAAGCCTTTACACAAAAATGCTGTCTTTTTATATCATTCTAGTTTGTGTAATTATGAAAAAGAGGTTAGTTTCACAAAGCTTGGGCTATAAAGATACCTATGTCAATGTACTGTAGGAATGTTAATGCAATTATTGACATTTTGTTATGGTAAACATTTCGCTGGGCTCACTTTTACGCAATAGAGGAAAACAAAAGGATTTACCACTGCCCGTTCAAACATCACACATTTGTGTGTATATTTAAAAAAACGTTGTGAAATGGTTTATTTTGACCAATTTTGAGAAGAACATTCGATGATTTTTCAAACTAGCCTCAACCTGTCCACAGACCAAAGTCACCTGAGGTGAATCCCCATACGTCATCAAGTTATGTTCTCAACAAACAGACATCGATAATAGATGTATACATAAGAGAACCTTCACAAAAGAAAATCCTCTGTCCTATATTGATTTTTCTCCTGTCTGTTACATACAACCTAGTATACTGGTATAGGTCTAAGTTGGACAGATCTGTCTCTCCTATACATTTTCCCGGAGAATGATCCTCCTTTTCTGTGTTTGGGGCGTATTTTCTGGGGCGTTGACCACTCTGCTCCCATGATCTACGACGGCTCGGCAGAACGAGGAGTACAAGGCAGCTCCTTGAAGAGAAGGAGTGGCGTAGGGAGTGGCACCAACCTCCTCTTAATCTGCTCATTTTTATAAGATTGTCATTTACGGGGAGGGGGGGTGGGGGTCATCCTACCATCATATTATTACTATTATTTAATTTAGATGTATTTAAGTTGTTTCGAAAATTACCTGGCTATAAAGTACATATTCGCTCTTATTTCTTTCCATTTGCTTATTTGGAATCAAAACAAGGGTTTTAATTTACAAAGGAAGATTCACTTGAACGTGCCTGCTAACAGGTCTTAACAAATTCGAAACCATTTGCCAATTAGACTATCCAGCTTTTATATCTTAAGGCTCATTCCCTATTCACGTTCCTGTTCTAAACTTCAATTACAGAATCTGTTTAAAATACCTTATTTATTAAGTCTTTTATCTCTTTATGCGATGGAATCAATAATCTCAATGAATGGGTATTTCGTCGGGCATTTAAAGCTTCACGTCAACCATTCAACTGTGATGTGCGTTTATTAAAGAGTGTTGCCTTTTCTCCTCCTCAGATATGTGGCAAATGCAAATTATATCCGTGCAAGATTGAAAGACAATTAGAGAGCCAAGAGGTAAACAAGTTGTTCATTTTTATCTCAGCGCTTAATCAAAATTGATTTCCTCTCGATGAATTGCAATGATTAAATGTGAAAACAGAAGCAACGCATGACAAAAGATCTCAGTAAAAAGCGAGGTAAGTTTTTTTTATGTAAAGTTCCAGCATATGATAACAATTGATAGGACTACCAGAACACCAGACAAGCTTTGATTTAAAGATTGAGTGATAAGTAAGCTGTCCAAAACTCTATCAACCACAATGACAATAATAATAATTCTATAAAAATGGACATTCTTTTTTCCATTTTAGATTTGTTCTTTTCAAAACAATAAGAATATGAGCGTGTCTGATGAAAACTTTCAATTTCCTACATAAAACCAATTGGAGGAATTTCCAGATCTAACGTTTGTCTAGTAATTCTTTGACAAGTTGCGATGTATAAACGGGCAGACCTTTTTATTTTCTTAAGTGATCCATCGTCAGATTTTTTATCATTTCATTGCCTGGCTTTCATCGTACGCTTAGGGAAGAAAATGAATACAAACTTCCAAAACTTTATCATACCCAAAGATCCAAAATTTCCATACAGAGTGTATTCGAAAAGGAAACCTTGTCTTGAAGTACAAAACACTTACAAAAACTAAATTTATGATTTACAAATTATTCCTTTTAGCATGACACAGAACAAACCTACTCCAGTCAACCTTTCTTTTCCTACAATGTATCAAACTTTGCGACAATATTTTTTCCGACGCAGGGGAAGGGGCATGGGAAATGAGAATACTCTTGCAATAATTTGTTACGTCCGTGTCTTTTACATTCAGTATAAGTTTGCAAATGGTACAAGTTACACTTCGCGAATTTGAATGATGAGAGAATAAGTTGATCAAACCAGGCCCGGTTGCACCTGACCAGACGTGAAACAGCATTGCGGGAAATTTATTTTGGTTGCTGAAGGTAACTCATCCTTGGAAGTAAAAAGACATATCACTTGTGAAATTTTGGTCATTCTGAATGTATTTAGTTTGTAGGTTGTCGTATACCAAATCATTTGCAATATGCGACGGATGAGAAGAGACTCAAATCATTTGCAATATGCGACGGATGAGAAGAGACTCAAATCATTTGCAATATGCGACGGATGAGAAGAGACTCAAATCATTTGCAATATGCGACGGATGAGAAGAGACTCCATGTTTTGTTGTTCAAATTCATTTATTTCTATTTGAAAAGAGCAAAAATTTCGACAACAGTGTGTTTACATTATGAAAATAGCATACCGTATTTTCTCTAATAAACGCTCCCTCTAATAAACGCCCCCCCCATCATTTTTCATACTTTCAGGATGTAACAACGTACGTTTAACTTACCGAATGTGACTTGAAAAGGCTGTAAGTCGAACGTAACCAAGTGGAAAATATGCAAAGAGTATATTCCATTAATAATCCATGCACAATAATGCTAAAAACACAAAAATCGCTTGAAGAAACTAATACATAGGCCTAAAAGAAATTGCCGTTCTTTTGTAAGTTACATTTTTTTCTTCATACTTTACCCTGGAATAAACGCCCCCTGTTTTCCAAATGCAATGCCCCGGGGGCGTTTATTAGAGAAAATACGGTATTCAGTTTCTGCGTTATTTATGGCTGATCAAAGGTGAAGGAGTTATGCAAGATACAATTTCATGCTTTCCGAACGCGAAAAATGCTAAAAAACTTGATGTAATTCGTTTTTATCTATTTCCTTCATGAAAACATGAAGAAAAAACCTTTTAAAAGAAGAAAAGGAAATGTCTTTTACTCATATTTTGATTGGGTTTGGACTAAGATCCCAACCTTTTTGTCCTTAAAGATTATGGTATAAAATTAAATACAATGGACTATAAAGTTTCTATGGAGTATTTGCATTGTCATGATCCGCGATTTAAATCCCCGTAATGCTCGACCCTGCGTATTTGGCTTAGTCCATTTTTTCAACAGGTGAATTTCTAAAGCGAAAATTTGTGTGTAAACTTTTATCATTTTTCATTTAATTTATTTTCATTTTATGCGTTTTAAGCAATCTAACACGTAAATAAAAATAATAATGTTTTGACATCGTTTTTATATGCGTATTTATTGCACGGTTCAAATGACAGTGCGCTCGCGAATGGCCCTCCTAAAGTCGGGTCATTCTACTGGTGTCAAAGTCCTTTGCCTCGTACATTAAAACGCATATAAATATTACGCCTCAATCTTTAATCAAAATAAGGAATTGATATAGGTCTGCTCGTTCATACTTTACAAATTTTCATGCGCCACATTTATTGTGATTAAAATGTGGCGGCGTGCATTCTATTCCAAAACATTACTGATCGGCCATTTAAGTGCAGCTTCTACCATTTGTTTTTTGACCAATCAAACTACACGAATTCAAATCTGTTTACCTCCACATCAGAGAAGATAACAGGTCTTATATATTTTTTGAAGGTAATGGTTTCTTATTGTCACGACTTTTTATTACCCTTTAAGTAATTTAGTACATCTACCTGTTTATATACATTTATAATACTACACTACTATTCGCTTAATTTATACTGGTTTGGATATTCATCATAGTTTATGGATTTTCATCATGCATAAAATCAACATCAATAACAAGTTGATGTTCGTCTAAATAGATGATTATTCATTAAGGACCTTAAAGGATTGGTTCAGTGGCCGAACAAATTCATCTTATATGAACAAGGACTTGAATAAAAAACAAAATGGTGAGGAAACTACTTCATAATCTTATTCTCTAAAGGAGATGTTTAAGTTAAAGCTTTTGTCTTATCTAGGTAGAAATGAGTGGTGTAGTAAGTCTACTGTAGAAATGTAGAAGGTTAACACCCTATCCTCACATTCTTAACATGTCAATTGTTAATGTATTTTAAAGAAAAGGTATGTAATGTTTTTTACTATTTGAATTATTTTTCGTCATACTTTCTTTAGGTGGTAAGTTATAGTTACCCTTGCTAGTGCTAGATTCTGTTTTACTACTTTCCTGACATATCCAGTGGTATTTAAGCCAGAAAATCTCAGGAAATAGCATGATAAAATACATGAAGATTTTGAGGAATCTAAGGTTGTGACATCACAACTAGTCTGATTTCAGTCGTTTCTACTTCACTGGTCCAGAACTTTACACTTAAATATCTCCTTACCAGAATAAGAGTTTTGAATGCTTTCTTCACCATTTTGTTTCTTTTGAGTTTTTCTTTCTGAACTAATCCTTTAAAAAAAAAAACTGAATTTGTCAAAGTTGTCAATCTTGGTTGTTCAAGTTCAGCTTTTCGTTTATATTTACTCCAAATCCAACCCAAATATTTTGAGTAAACCATTTTATGGTTGAAAGACGATAAGGCTTGGTTTTTGTTTAACGTAAAGGAAAAGTAGATATCGTGTATCAATTCTTGGAAAATAATTTACACCAATTAGATATTGGCTTTATTCCTCTGTTTAGTTTGAGACGTGGTGATGAATGCTTATGCCAGAACGAAAAGATTATGTCATAAACATTGCAAATTGGTTGTATAAGGTGACAGATTTATGATACATTAGCGTATGAGCCTGCACATTGATTCTGTTGATATGTGTGCACTTTCTTCCCTACTATATTTTGCAATTGAATAAACAATGGTTTTTCCAAAAATATTGCTTTCAACTACAGATACTCTTCGATGGGCTCCTAATCGTATGCTTCTCGTTATTGCTAAGTAGATTATGTTTTTCCTCATATACCCAAGCCACTTCCTTATTTTACTTACAATCATATGCAATTCGTAAAATGTAGTTCAATAAGAGATAATTTTGGCGCTCTTTTATTTCAACCTGTTGAATCTCCTGTTTCATTAGAGGATAAACTTCTCGATGAATTCAGATTGCCCTATTCTACCCTCTGAAAACCCTTTTTAGAAGAAAATGTGATATTACTTTAGTGGCGCTACTATATTACGTGCTGCTTTTTTAAATTTTGAATAGATAACAACTTTCACAACATAATTGATTTATGAAGGATTGGGACGCTGTTTAGAGACCGGGTGTATCAAATTTCTAGCTGTGACGAGAAATGATATGTACTATAGAATCTCACAAGATAACGATATCAAGAATGAAAATGAATTAGAATAAAGAGTAGCGCTATTATTGTGATGTTATACAGTTATAAGCTTCTGACATTACAACTGTTTGCCCATTACTGTTACATAACTTTAAAGACAATCAATGAAAGTGTAAGAATATATTGTACACCACTTTTAGATGGAGCGTTTAGTAGGCGAAATTAGTACAGGCACATAACGATAATCCATAATTAGTACTTTCAACGTTTTTTAAGTTCTTGATAGTGTGTTTCGTTTCAACACCTGTTTCCTCTTTCCACATTTGTGTACATTTCACAAGTTACTTTTGTTCTAAAGTTAAGATTCTCATAAAGATAAATCAGAGTAAAGAATTGAATGATCCATGTCATGTTATAAGCTACTTATATTCCAACTGTTTTGCCCATTGATGTACACTACTGATGTAGCATGAGATGAATTGAGACAATTATTGTCTCGGGCTGGCCACATGAAGATAATCCCAAAGTTTTACTTTAAACGATTTTCTTTCAAAGTGTATTTTGTTTCAACTCATTTTTTTCATATTTTCGCAAATTTTCGTACATTTTTGCATTTATTCTTAAGTCACAAATTGAAATAAAGAATAGACTGATCCATGTCATGCCGTAATTTAGTTAAATTCTAAGTGTTTTTTCCCATTTTTGTTATGTAACTTTGAAGACAACCAATAGACGTGTGGGAATATATTGTATACCGTTAATGCAGCATTTTAGACGAAACGAAACAAATGTCTGGCCACATCAAAATTATCCAAAATTATTACTTTCAACCGATGTTCTTACAAAGTGTTTTTCCTTTCAAGTGTATTTTCCTCTTTTCCCACATTTTCGTACATTTTATTTATAATAGATGCATTTGTTTTAAACTGAAACTTTGAATCAAAGATAATTTCACTGTTGTTTATGATGTTGTCCTGTTGAAGAAAGACCGTTGCCTAACTAAGAGACAATGACAATCGCCTCCGTAATTCCGGTAAGGTATTTGTCGGAAGTTTTGATCCCTTTCATTTCAAGCAAAAGCTAAATCTATCCGAGCCATTAGGCTCATAGGGCTGGTGCTTATCCCCGGTTTCCATGGCGCAAGCGGATGAGACTACATGACTCCCACTAGACGGGACTGACACCAGTCTATCGCAGGTTAGCTCCCCAGCAGAGCTGGTACTCATTTTACACCTGAGTGGACTGAATGAAGCAGAGTAAAGTGTCTTGCTCACAGGATGCGGCGGGTATCGAACTAGGTACCTTTTGCATACGAGCATGACTCCTTATACACTGAGCCACTGCACCTCCTTTAACTTCAAGCTGAATTTGTTGCTGTTGTTATTATCTTCAATAGATAACAAGCAATGATCTAACTTATGTTGCCGCCAGGTTCCGTTACAACGTTTTTATTTAATATGCAGGTCAATATTGTTGACCTGGATAAAAACTTACCTCGCTTGTTACTGAGATCAATTGTCATGGGTTGCTTCTGTTTTCACATTTAATCATTGCAATTCATCGAGAGAAAATCAATTTTCTTTAAGCGCTGAGATATAATAAACAACTGTTTTTACCTCTTGTTTCTCTAATTGTCTTTCAATCTTGCAGGATATAATTTGCATTAGCCACATATCTGAGAAGAAGATAGGGCAAAATCCTTCAATAAACAAAAAGCAACGCTTTAAATGCCAGACAAAATTTCCATTAAATGAGATTATTGATTCCATCATATAAAAGTCTTAATGAATAAGGTATTTTGAACAGATTCTGTAATTGAAGTTTAAAACAGGAACGTGAATAAGGAATGGGGCTTAAGATATAAAAGCTGGATAGTCTAATTGGCAAACGGTTTCGAATTTGTTAGAGAAGGCACGTTCAACTGAGTCTTCTTTTGTAAATTGTTTTCAATTTTGCCATATCACTTAGCCTAATTAAGGAACTTTAAAAGTGAATGAAAATAAAGAGCGACTAACTTATATCAGGTTAATTGTTGAAACAACTTAACTAATTAGGAGTCTAAGTGCCAAATAAAATTATTTGACATTTATTTACTTGTAAATCTTTCGGTTGTTATGCTCTTATAGTCTTATCGAACTGATGGGAACTTCATGCCAGCGATTTCAAATTCCTTCCTGTTTCTACATGTACCGAAAAGCAAATAATCAAAATTGCGCTTCGATTCTTGTGACCGACTTGTAACACGTAATGCACCTCCTATTCCAATACGAATTGGCATTCTCGTTTAGAAGGGGTTTTTACTGAAAAAAATGATTCCGAATTTTCATACAACGGGTAAAAAGGTATGTTACGCACAACAAGTTTTACAAACTCTTTAAGGTATGTCCATTTATACATCGTATGATCCTAAATTGGCAGGTAAAGAATTCATAGGCCTGGAAATTAAATAAAGCTGTAAAATTGGTGGTACGTATAGATGGTATTCTAATTATGTTGGAAAGATTATACATGCGTGCTTTTCAAATACAAATATATTGCTCATCGACACCTGCCACTGTACTAGTACATTAAGTTTGTGGTTATGATTTGCTGGAACAAATTTTTAAGGATAAGGGAAAGTCTTTGGTTACTCCCATTTCTGTTGACTTTTTCTAAGTTTTTAAATTCATTTCCACTTATTTAGAAAGCTTTGGAAACAACAGGCCCGTAGCCAATTTTTTTTAAAGGGGGTTCGTTTTTCGTATAAAAGGGCACCTCATTCTTGCAACTAGAAAAACTGAAAAATTGGAACGCAACGCTTTACCTGAGAAGGTTAACATCGTATATCTTGATTTTATGAAAGCTTTTGACAAACGTCTGCTTCATGAATTAAAATTATATGGTATTGTCGATTCATTGTATAGCTGGATCAGATCATTTATTACAAATAGCTCACAGCGTGTTTTAGTCAATGCTTGTACTTCTCATTCAGTGACAGTGACCAGTGGTATACCACAAGGTAGTGTTTTGGGTCCGATCATATTCATTCTATATATGACACTGTGAGTTCTTCAATTTACCTCTTTGCAGATGACACTACGATTTATAGGTCCATGAGGTCAGCTCAAGTTTATAATATCTTGCAAGCTGACCTGGACTCCTTGGCAAACTGGTCTTCTAAATGGCTATTGAAATTTCACCCATACAAGTGCAAGGTCCTTGAAATTGCACGTTGTTCTCCTTCAAGTGATTTAAGCTACACTATGTTGAATCACAATCTTGAATTTGTAACTAATGAGAAGGATCTGGGAGTAACTTTTGACTCTAAACTTAGTTTTGAAGCTCACATCAACGAGGAAGTCAACAAGGCAAATATGATACTTGGACTCATTCACATATCTTGACAAAACCTCTCTAGTTCAACTCTACAAGGCATTTGTAAGACATCATCTGGAATTTTCAAACTGTGTCTGGCACCCAAAAAAGAAAAAACACATTGAGTTGATCGAAAATGTTCAAAGAAGATCCACCAAACTTATTCCACATTTGCGTAATCTGCCATATCCTGACAGGCTTAATAATCTGAATCTACCAGCATTAACTTACAGAAGAGCAAGAGGTGATATGATTGAAGTATATAAGATGGTCTCACATATATATGATTCAAGAGTTGCAAATTTATTACCTATTCGTAATATTACTAGAACAAAAGGTTCTGAAAACAGGAACATTCTTTAATCACATTTATTCACCAGCGTTCGACATAATTTTTTCTCTAATCGGATTTGCAAATTATGGAATAATTCACCAAAGAAGGATGTGGAAGCATGCAATCTAAATTTGTTTAAGAACAGGCTGGATAAGCACTGGTGGAATCGGGCTTTTCGCTTTTATTTCAAGGCCGAGAGTCACGAATTACTTGAAATTTCTAGGTTTGGAATCTCAGGCTACTAGCCTTTCGTTTAGGAAACATCATAGGTATTATAGGTGGGTACATTTAATTGTGTTTCCCAAGAGTAACAGTTCGTCAAATGGTTAGACCCAGAGGAATAGAAAGTGAGGGAGGGGCAGGAGAAAGTGGTACCTTTCACATGCACGTTTACATTTTTTCTGCCCGGTTGGGAAGTAAATTTTGGGAAATATTAACATTAGATTAGTAAAATTGAACAAAACCTGGGTGCAATTATTAAAAAAAATTGAGAAACTTTATTTGGCAACATTTCTTAAAAACTGATGAAAAAATCTCGTTAATGATTGAAATTTTCCGACAACTTAAGAAAATTTCCCGAAACTGATGAAATTTGAATAATGTTTCTCGAAAATGAAGGAAATTTCCCAAAAATTGAAGAAGATTTCTTTATTAGCTGCAACTTTCAGTATGCAATTTTTCCGCTAGCAACTGGGAAATATTCAGGGCTCTTGCCTTCCTGGGAGGTCACCCTTCATACGCTCCTGGTTAGACCCGTTTGGGTCCTCTTAGAAACTTTGAAAATACAGGTGTTTATTGTTATTTTCTATTGCACTTTCTCAGAAAAAGAGAGTTCAGTCGGTCGGACGACCCCCCTGGCTACGGGCATGAACAAGGATGAGTTCTTCTTATACTGTTATAAGTAGTAAAAGAAGGCTATACAGCCAGTGTCCAATCAGAAGCCAATATTGCAATGACATCAATTATTTGCATATCTTCTTTAGATGCACACAAGTATGCTTCTGATTGAACATTGGCTGCATAGCCTTCCCTGGAACTTTTTCATACGATACGTTGGGGATTGGACAATGTATGATCGTCTGCCTGTATTTGATTGGTCAGTCGCTTGTTGGGGAAGTATTTCATTGAGGGATAAGAATTTTCTCATATACGACGGTCTCCCGATTTTGTATTGGTTGGTCGGTCGGTGGGGAAAATATTTCATTCAGGGATAAGGTCCCCTCCCAGGTTTTTTGGGGGGCAATTATAATAGTATATAAAAAATAATAACTAATAAAACACACACATAACACTTGACGCACACGTGTTGACGTTATAAACGATAAGAATGTCTCAAAGAATATTTCGCTTTCTTATACATGTGGTGGCTTTTAAAAAATCCTTTTGGTTTTATTTTTGCCTGACGCCATAGGACAGAATGGGCACTCGCACCAGTTTTTCTCACACAGGCTGGGGTTTCGTCTGTATACCAATGCTTTTGGCAACCTCCACTTCCGTTTGCTGCATCTTTACCTTTGCTTTCTGTGCGTCTCTAGCAGTACCATTGTACCATTTCTCCTTTATAAAAGCTGCAAAGAGAGCAAAAGAATGCAAAGCAGTCGTTTGTTTTAAATAATCTTTATATTATGCGCTACCGAACTCAACATGCGCTGTCGATGATAATTACTTGCACTAAGAAATGCGAGGAATGCAATAAACAATTCAACGAAAGTAAAATCGGCAAAGAAAGCAAAACAGTCGTTTGTTTGAAATAATTGCTACATTATGCGCTACCGTACTTGACATGCGCCATCAAAAATATTACTAAAAATGCAAGAAAGGAGTAAAGAATTTGATGAAAATAAAAGCGGCAAAGAAAGCAAAACTTTCGTTTGTCTGAAATAATTGTTATATTAGGCGATAACGTATTTAACATGCGCCATCGATAATATTTACCAAAAAACAAAAATGTAAGGAAGGCAATAAGCAGTTTAATGAAAGTAAAATCCGCAAAGAAAGCAAAACAGTCGTTGGTTTAAAAAAATCGTTATATTATGGGCTACCGTACTTAATATGCGACGTCTATATCATTTACTAAAAATGCGAGGAAGGTGTAAACAATTTAATGACACCTAAAGCTGTAAAGATATTAAAAGATAAAAAAACATGTCTTTTGTTTAAAATAAACGATTCGTGATCGACGTTGAATATTTCATGGGGTAAAATTAGAAAAATTGTAAAATATTACATTTTATTTGGCAAATTCTTAAGCGAGTGAAATCACATACAGTGAAATATGCTTTGCATTTGCGTACAATTTCTCGCAACATCTGAAAAAATCAGCGCATGATTTTAAAAATCTTTACGCGTGTAAAATAGTAATGTACGAGGCCCACGCCAAAACACAGAACATTTATATAAATTCACGGAGGGTACTAAACAATTTAATGAAAGTTAAAGCTCTTGTTGAATATTTCAAGGAGTAAAATGAGAGATTGTGAATTATTATATTTTTTAGGGCAAATTCTTAGAATTTCCGTATACTTTTTTACTGTAACAAACGGATGTGTAACTTTAATCATCTCAGGTGATTTACAGGTTCCTTAGAATTATAGGACTTCTCCCCGCTTTTACGAGGTCAACACAAATCAAATACAGAAAAAATATGACAAATTGACGTACTTTAGGCGCTACCGTTCTTTACATCTGCCTTTGAAAATATTTATTTGATTTTGTTTACGTAAAAATGAGTATAATATAATAAAGATTACAATAACAATTTTATAGCAAAACACCAAAAAGCAACTTTACAAGATCTTTTCAAGCTACCGTATTTTATAGCGTTGTTCCAGTCCTTGATTTATCACTGAGCCGGTATTCACATTAATAAAGTCCTACACACAAGCTTTCGCACCACTATCAGAAATACGAGGGGTAGTAAAGTTGGCCAATCACAGGGCGTGGTTAAGAAATGCACGAATTACATTATATTAACAATGTAAAAAATGTATTTGTTCATTTCTGGTTCCAACCTTGAATAGAACGGACCGCGCGCATTTCATCAAAGCAGTGGGACATTTCGTGTTGTGACACAAAATAGGACGGACGTGTTTTCAACCGCTCTCGCGTATTTGTTCGGCTTGCGCGTATTTGACATTTTAGTGTGTGTGCGTTATTGTAAATATAGAGCGATTTCATCACGTGACTCTAACTCATCCGGAAACCATTTTGCCGGGAAAGCGTTGTTGCGTTTCACGCGTTTTCACACAGCTCAGTCACATCACACGTACAACAAACATACTGCCTGCTAACCTACCTATCAGTTCAGTGAATTTTATTGTTTTTGTTCGCGGCGGCGATTTTACTTCATATTTTCCTAACGTTTTATATATTCACCGGGTATACGAAGATTAACTTTTACGTGAACGGCATCTGATTGTTCGTTATACGCAGACAAAGCCTACACACCTGGCATGAAGTGTTCACTGCATTTCCTATACCGAAGGTTGAAAGACGTTGCGTCGTACAACATAAACCCACTTCGAACGTCGATCAGGATCAGATGGAAATCGAGAAAACGTCTTTTTATTCCCCGGTACACGTCTATTATTGCAACCAACGGCACAACAAGATTCCGGCATAATTATCTTAGAAAAATTATCTTATATAACAACATACAAGCGTTTGTAATTCCAAATAAATGTACAGCAGATGATTGTTCTCGCACGACAAAATGGCGATGTAAACAAAGACACGTGACCTCATGACGTCAGCTGAAACACCCTAATACCAATCGGATAGGATTTATTAGATTATTATTTGAATATTGGTTTGGATCAACGCGTACGCAAGTTAACGAAATGTTTAACTTAATTCTGAGGCAATTGATCGATGCTGACATAGGTTGATATGTATGTTAGGAGAGTGTGCTTTTTGGCCCTGTAAGCGATTCGGATTAATTGCATTTTTATACGAACGTATTAACTATGCTACGTAACTAACTTTAATTATCAGACAATATATCATTTCAGCTATAGAATTACATGCATATTTCAGTAAGAAATATGTCTTTTTTTTTGTATTGAAACATTAAGATTATTACTGTTTGTATGCAAAACTGGACCAATATTTCACGACGTATGATTTTTTTTGTGCGGTATTATTATAAATTAGGCCTATACGATAAACCTACAATAGATCGATGTTGGTTGTTATCTAAGTACACGCCAACATTCACAAGCAAGAAAACACACCTTGCTTGCTCGTGATACGCTAGAGTTTCCTGATGTCAGCGGCGAAAACGGGTTTAGGTGGTGCTTCTGTACTACGCGAGGGTCTTCGGCGTTCCATCGTAAAAGATGGTTCTCTGGTTCAGCTGGACGGTCTCAGACCGGTCAATGTTCACGCACAACATTACAGACACACCCAGACAATCGCATTAAAATAAACTGCATGGACTAGGGTTATGTAGCATTCAATCAATCAAGAATTAATATGTTGAAAAATTAATATTCTTTGAATGAACATTGTAAATACATTCCGATCATTTAGTGTGTTTTTTGTTGGTTAACAAAAGCGCGTTTTTTTTTTTTTCTATATGCAGTTTTTCTACCAGCTTTTTTCTACGATTTGTTTTCTCTACAAGATTTTGGTATCTCGCTACAAATGCAGACTCATGAACAGTCTGTAGAAGCTGATTTTCTGGCATAAAACGTAATAATAAAAAAGCTCCACCAACTGGAACGGCTTAAAACTTTCTTACAATTCCATTGGTCACGGACAAAATATTGGAACAAAGAACCAAAAAGTCTTGTCGATGTAACCCCCAAACCCGTCACCGTAGAGTAGGATGGATCGCCAGACTGGGCATTTCAAATCGAATGGAATATCAAGGAACTGAATTATGAGGAGCAAATGAACATGGAAGAATGGGATATCGATTCTCATGAAGTAAACGAAATTATGACTTGAGGAGGGATTGATTTGCCTCCGGAAATTGACCAATTGGTAGACGGCTTGCAACAACAGTATAATGTCGGAGAGTAAGTCGGAGCGGGGAAAGAAGTAGGTGAATTTGGAGCGAGGCAGAAGGAAGTTACAGTGGAGAGCTGTTATCACATTGACGAGATCCGAAGACACCAGATTCCCAGGTACCACTTAGAGAAAATGAACCTGATGTAACTCTAGAGTTACATTGAACAACTGGGGGAGCGCGTCCTCTACTTCGACACGGATTCCGTGATTTACCTCAGCCGACCCGAAACCTATGATCCGCCCCTCGGCAACTTTCTTGGCGACATAACAGACGAGCTGTAGAAACCTTACGGCGCTGGGAGCTACACCACCGAGTAACTTTCCGGAGGCACAAAGAACTACGCTTACAAAGTACGTTCGACTAAAACAGGCGACGTCGCCGTTGGGGAGTATGAAGTCAGAGTCATCACGTTGAACCATAACGCCATTCAATTGGTTAACTTTGAGGCGATGACAAATATGGTAAATCGTGTGGATCCTGGAACAGGCAGTGCCTGAAAAGACGACGGAGTACTCATCGTTCCTGTCCGCTATTCGCACAGCACCAGGAGAGAGGGTCCGGATAAAGTTCTCACTAGATCCACAACCAAATATTACAGACTTGTCTACGACAAACGCGTCATCCAAGCAAATCTTACGACCCTACTGTACGGTTATCTAAAGAGCACCACCACGGACACGCTGACGTCATTTTTACTCTGCTGTGATTGATCAGAAAGAATATAAAACGACAAAAAGAAATAAAAAACAAACACTTAGACCATCGATGTCTTTAAATTGTAAAGACGTTTGAAAATACCTTCATTCGAGTGCGAGAGATGACCATGGTGAAATTAATTTACGTGACGCTGCTAAGCAATGGCTCCATGGATGTGTATCCCGAAAACACTTGTAGCCCTTAAGGGAAATGACCGTGGCTTCGCTCACCGAACAGAATTACTTGCCTGAAGCATACCGAGATTTGATTACTATCAGAAGGAACATCAATTGCAAAAGACATATAAGAATACGAGCAAAAGATGGACACGTTGTAACACTCCGTGGAAAAAATGTCAATCGATTGGATGTCAGGATCCTTGTAATTTTAGAATGAAGATAGATGGAGAATAGAAGGAGAATATCGAACACCTGTTTTTGTACACCAAAATCATCACTCCTCAATAGGGGATAAAGAAGTACTGCTTTTGAAACATTTTGGAGGGCCGTTATCAAAAAATTTGAGATCTAGCCGTTGACGTAACACCAATGATCATCGCCAATTATCCCGTTAAGCGAAACCATCATTGAATCCATCGAAATTGCGATTCGCGATGGTACGGGACAAAAAGTACCATTAACAACAGGGAGTTTAATCGTCAGGCTGCACTTTCGTCAACAAAGTTCGAGCTTCTTGTAGGGAAAGATTATATATTTTGTTGCCACAGACGTCGTCGTTTTTATTATCCTTCGAGACCAGAAAGACCAGCCATCATGCCCAACGGATGTTTCCCTTGATTATCAGGGTGGAAGTTAAAGAAGCTATGATTTCGGGAGACTGTTTTCGAGATTATTTCGGCTGTCGACCTTGAGGTCTAACCACGTTTAAACGGAAACTGGTTCTCATTTGCATGTGGTTCTCTCCTATAAATTTTCTGGACGTCGCCTTTAGCTGATGGATTATCAGTTCGGGTGAACCCCTGAAAAGAGTCTTTCATGCTAATCCCTGCTTCCACGGTTTGACCATCGCGCAGTTCAGCAACCAGTCGACATTTCAAACATACGAATCGCACACACATCTCAGCTGCTTACTAACTTCAATTTGGTCTATTTCAGGTATGCATTATGCGATCACCTACTGACTGACAGATCGTAAAGGAATAAACAGTGCAATTTGAGATTAACTAAACTAACTGCTTAAGTTTTATTCATGATTTGATTAGGCCCTAACGTCTGAACGCTACTCGCCAGTACAGACAATGGGTGAAAAAGAATAAAACGGATGACAATATACATTACACACAAGCCTGCAATGCAAACAGTCCAACGTACACTCTACGCACATGATGGCTGTAGCTTAGCATTAGTTACGGTCAATAGGCCTACGTTAGAATACGTTCACTGTTCAGACAGAACATCACATACGAAAGTCACAAAGGAACTGATAATTCACTGCATTAAAATGATTTAATTGAACGCGTTCTCCAAGAGGCTACGTAAATAACAACACAACTTACGCGAAGAACAAATTTAATGTAAGAATGCATATAAAATAACCCTTTTAATTTGTAATTTATTGAACACTGACAATCGCAGTCAAAGAAGAAAAGTCAATGCTTAGTCAACACAACGCAGATGTTAGCACAGTACAGATTATTCGCAACAAACCTAAGCATTTCAAACATGGGTCGTGCCATATATTGGCTCTTTTTCAAATTCGGACTGGTGAACATATCAAAAGGTACTGGATAAAAGTTAGCTAACATGTTTCCCCATAATTCCATGTACCTCTCACACTTCAGCAAACGCCGTCGTAGTTCACAAAATGAATTTACTTGGTCACTCTGTACAAAGTGTATGGGCGAAGGAAATTGCATGATGGGTAATGGCTGCCTCCATGGCCTAAAAAAACCCTCCTTCGAAGGGTTTTACCGAGGGCTAAAAGGAGGGGTTCACCCGAACTGATTATCGGCGAGTTGGAAAATGGGTCCAAATTGAGTAGTCATTTACGTACCAGATGTCGGTCCCTTCGAAAACTTCGATTCTTACGGAGAATGGCCCAGCATACATGCGATACAAAATTTCTTGAATGGGAAACCGACGATCTACAACCGACGTTGTCTTCAGAATCAGACATTAGAAGTGAGCGGACAATATTACATCTACTACCTAATGCATCGTGCACGAGGGAATACTATGGAAGAGATTGCGGAACCTTTCGGGCGAGACAAAAACAGGAATGACGAAGACGTGGATAATTTTGTTCATCGGCATTTTATCGTGTTCACAGCTAAATGATGAAGCAGCATGTCATCAACTGATAATTGACTAGCGCCCGCTACTGACAAAGGTAATAAAAGTACATGAATCCGAGAAATACCCATCATTCTTTTGTAGCTCTTCGAGAAAGGCACATCATAGCTCAAACCGGTTGGAATAAAGTACAATACCTCGAATCACGGTTGAAGGCATCGCCATGGAAGAAGACGTTTGGGTTGAAATCTGTAACAACAAATATATGATATCTGAGCTAATTTTGCATTACCATCCGTCTAGCGTCAACGAAGCCCGTCGCATGAGCGATCTGTCACACCCTGAAAAATTGCGTTTGCTTTTTAGAAAACATATTTACATCAGTCTGACCGCAGAAGATGACAATATTCTTGTGGACATACGCCATTTCGACTACGCAAAGCACACGATCAGCGATCCAAACGGACACACCAGCCAGTCGCCAATAGACGCTCATACTCGGAGAAAACGGGTTGCACACGATCAGCGATCCAAACGAAGACACCAGTCGCCAATGGACGGTCATAATCGGAGAAAACGGGATTTCTTTCAACCTCGACCAGTGGTGCAAACTGACGAACATGGAAGGCCTATATGCAGTAGAACATTTGAAAGCACCTAGTCAAAGTACCTATTGTTTCACCCGCTAAGAAAAGACCACGTTTACGGTCATCTTCGCCACCTCCTACCCTGTCAAAACGACGTAAGGTAAATTTAAAACTTAATATACCACCTACCATCATCGAGAAACCCAAAGAAGAAGAAAAGCTCTCAAAAGAAAAAGAAGAGCTATCTACACCTATTTGAACATTAAAACACAAATGTTTATTGTTGTTGTTTTTTCATTATGCCATAGAAGTTGCGTCTTATTTTCTGGCATGGTTTTAAAAGAGAAAAAATAAAGTTTGAAAAAACGAGGGCGGAAGGAGAAAGCCCCATTATTTGCAAAGGTTAGACTCCTACGGTACCCTCCGATGGTTGGAGCAGGTGCTTTTACCCTTATGGGACTCTTTGAAGACTCTCTTATGAACATTAAAAAAGAGGGAACAATTCATTTTGACATACTTATAGTTTGTAAAGTTCATATTTGTTCGTCAAGTGTTATGTGTCCGTGTTTTTTTTATCCCGCTTGCAAACCCTGGGAGGGGGCCTATCCCTCGATGAAATATTTCCCCTACCAACCGATCGACCAATGAAAAATAGAGAGCCAGTCGTATACAAAGTTCGTCGATTCGTCCAGATAATTATTGCACCACCAAAGGCAAAACAAGGGCATCGGAAGAAGTGGATAATTAATCCACCTTGGAAAATAGGGGAGAAACATAAAAAGAAAGATGCCGAGAAGACTAAAGGATACGACCAACATCAGTGGACTACAGAAGTCGACTGATGTTTTTCTTTGTGGTGCGTTTGTTGTTTATTTGTTTGTTTTGATCTTACTTGCGCCTTGAGCGCTCCTTAGAGTGGATATATGCGTATTATAAATCATTTGTATTATTATTATTATTACAGAAGGACAATAGATCGAATGCTGTGATGCAGATATAGAACCCAAAGGCTCTTCTGAGAGCAACCAACCATTCACGAAAGAGACAAATTCAATTTGACATTCTTATCGTTTGTAATGTCCATACTTGTTCGTCAAGTGGTATGCGTCCTTGTCCCCCCTCCCCCTCCGCTTCTTCCAACCAACCGATCGGCCAGTGAAAATTAGGGAGTCGGTTGTATACGAGAAAATTCACAACCTTAATGATAAATTTCCCAAGAACCGATCAACCAATCAAAAATAGGGAGACGGTCGTATATAAACCAATCCCCCCAAAAGAGAAACGGTCGTATGATAAAGTTCCAGGGAAAGCTATACTGCCAGTGACCAATCAGAAGCATACTTAAGTATATCTAAATGAGATATGCAAATGAGCTATGACGTCATAGCAATACTGGATTTTGACTGGTCATTGGCTGTTTAACCTTTTCTTACTACTGTAATAGTTACATTTTCTATATTGTCTTAATCTTTTGCATCACTGAATGACCTAAACTTTCTTTCCGGTGCATTTTAAGACTTTCTATCAAATGCGTTATGTAATGTTCACTGATTATATCGTTCTACTATTTATAAATTTTGGTAGAAAATTATCCATTTGCCAGTTTGCTGGTACTTTTCACACAGTTTGTCGTGTTCATTACAGAGGCAATCATATGAGACTTTAGATCGCAATCAACGGAACATCAACAAACGATATGCATGGCGAGCTAAAAAATATACGGTATTAAGTGTTATTCTGCATTATCTAGAGATATCCTTATTTACATTAGACAGTATAAGCAAATGAAAGAAATATAAACAAAAAGAGCTAACATTCAACAGGATATTTTAGGAGGTTTTGCAAAACACGTAACTTTGTTACAATTACCAGTAATAGGGGGAGGTTGTTCTACTGTTCTATGCAGATACATACAAAGTACATAGTTACTGTACCTATACAAATTTTCACCATGTTTGTATAGCTCAATTATATCAACTCCTCTCGTTGTGGATGTAAAATTACTCAACTTGCTGTCAAATAACGCAACTGCGGTGACTTTACCAATTAGTAAGCGTAATATTTGTTATGTACGTCAAGATCAAATACGCAAAATTAGTAACAATCGATAGGATCGAAAGCAGGATTTCGTAATTATCTTCAGAGCTACTGTTCAACTTTTTTAAGCCTTTGTAAGCCAGTATTGTGTTTAGTTGATTGGTTGATTGCGTCGTGGCTTCAGAATTAAGAACAGCACGTTGGAAATGTTTGTTTGTTTGTTTGATGAGGTCTTAACGGCACCACGACAACGAAGGTCAAATTGTGCCTGAGAGGTCAGATCATTTTAGAGGTAGTACGGAAAGAGACCAGGGGAAGAATGAGAGAAATTCAAGAACAAAAGCCAGAAAGCTGTGATCGAGAGAGGAGCTGCATGGGTAAAACTAAAAACAAAGTAGAGAGGGGGTGGAAGAGGAGGATTAAATATGGTTGTAGAGGGATGCATGCTGAAGGAAGGAGACTATTTTATCTGGAGGATTTTTTTGGAAGAACTCAGCAATTGAGTTGTGGGGAGCGAGAGAAGCTCTGGGAAGGTTGTACAGGGGGCAAGCAAGGAGAACGTGTTGGATTGTAAGGATGCAGTGGCAATTGTTACAGAGGGGTTGGGGGGAACCAATAAGGAGGTGGGAGTGAGTGAGGTGGGTGTGACCAATTCTAAGACGGGTAATATGAACGTTGTCGATACGAGAAAGGTTGTTGATGGTGGATTTGATCGGGATTGTGGGCTGGATAACATGGAGTTTGTTATCAATTTGGAAGTTCCATAAGGTTTGCCAGCGGTCACGAACAAGAGAAGCGATAAGCGGTTTGATGTCAGAGAGGGTTTTGGGAAAAGGGGAAGGGAGGAGGTTAAGGGCAAGCTTAGCAGCTGTATCAGCCCTGTCATTGCCAGGGATGCCAACATGGCTGGGTATCCAGAAGAAAAGAACACTTTTCCTGCAGAGGGTGGGAGAAAAGAGTTTCCGGAGGAGGAGGTGGCAGGTGAGGTTATCCCATTTAAGATTGAGTAATGAAGTAAGAACAGCCTTTGAGTCAGAGAAAATGGCAAAGTGACTAAGAGGAGAGTACTCAATAAAGTTGAGGGCGAGGAGAATGGCCTTAGCCTCGGCTGAAAAGATGGATGAGTGGTCAGGAAGTCTGCTACTGAGGGTGATGTCTTGGATGATGGCAGCAGCAGCTGTCTTGTTGCCTTCCTTGGAGCCATCAGTATAGATGGAGGTGTAATTTGAGAGTTGGTCTTTGATTTGGTTGTGGAGATTGATGAAGAGATTAGGGTGAGTTTGAGTTTTGTTATAAGTGGAGAGGTCTAGGTAGACAGAAGGAAGGGGGTGGCCCAAGGCGGAAAAGTGGGCCAGGAATAGGTGCCGAGAGTGGCGGGGTTGATGCCAAGTTGAAAGAGGTCTGATTTCATGCGTAAGCTGAAGGGGGGCGATAGGGTTTTAGTCCTATCAAAGAGGGAGGAGAAATTGGGGTACCTAATGAGGTTGTAAACAGGGTTCTGGGTGTTGGTGAGGACTCTAAAAGCATAGGAGAGGCTAACCTTTTTACATCTAAGTAGAAAGGGGGGTTCGTTGGCTTCAACATGGAGGCTAGTGATTGGGGGGAGGTCCTGTAGGCTCCTAGACAAAGCCTGAGGGCTTCATTTTGGATGGTGTTAATGTGGTTGAGGTATGAGTTGTGAGCGACACAGTAAACAATATTGCCATAGTCAAGCTTGGCACGAATGGTGAGCCTGAAAATTTTGAGGAGAGCATAGCGGTTCGCTCCCCAAGTAGTGTTGGAGAGCAGTCGGAGGAGGTTGAGGGAGCTATTGCATTTTAGTTTCAGGTTGGTGATGTGTGGCTTGTAGGTGAGCTTGGGGTCTAGAGTTAGACCAAGGAACTTTGTGTTTTCAACTTTAGGGATGCGATTCCCATTGAGCACAAAGTTCGGGTTGGGGTGGAGGTTGTTGAAATGACAAAAGTGCATGCAGACTGTCTTGTCTTTGGAGAATCTAAAACCGTTATTGTTGCTCCAGACTTGCAGCTGATTGAGGCTGGTTTGAAGCCTATTTTCAACAATAGGAAAGCTAGGGGAGGAGTAGAAGATGGTGAAGTCATCCACGTAGAGGGTACGTTTGATGCTGGGGCCAAGGTCATTCCCGATGTCATTAATGCTCAGGTTGAAGAGAGTGGGGAGAGGATGCTGCCTTGGGGACGCCCTCTTCTTGGGGTACGGCTTGGAGAGGGTGTGGCCAATACGAACTTGGAACTGCCTGGGTGAGAGGAAGTTTTGAATAAAGATGGGGAGGTGGCCTCTGAGGCCAATGGTGTGAAGTTTCAGGTAATGCCGTATTTCCAAGTAGTGTCGAAAGCTTTCTCGAGGTCAAAAATATGGCAATGAGATGTTCCTTTTTTGCAAAGGATTCCCGGATAGCGGTGTCGAGCGTAATTAACTGGTCTAGGGTATTGCGACGTTTTCGGAAGCCGCTTTGGTGAGGAGAGAGGATTCTGTTGGTCTCGAGGAACCAGTTTAGTCTCTGATTAATGATCTTTTCCATAATTTTACAGAGACAGCAAGTAAGGGCGATGGGTCAGTAGCTGGTGGGGTCGGTGCTATCCTTCCCCAGTTTAAGGACGGGGATGACAATAGCTGTCCTCCAGATAGGGGGAAAGGAGTGTGAGGACCAAATGTGGTTGAAGATGGTGAGTAGGGTAGTGGTGGCTTTGATGGGGAGGTGTTTCAGAAACTGATAGGGGATGTTATCTGGGCCCTTGGAGGTGCAGCCAGCGTCGCTGATGGCTTGGTTTAATTCAGAAAGGGTGAGAGGGGTGTTGTAGCTTTCGGAGTTGTCAGAGGGAAAAGTGATTCTCCGGGCTTCATCGCAAGCTTTTTTGATTTTGAAAGCATTGGAGTAGTTGGTCGAGGCCGAGATGTTGCTGAAAGAGGCGGCGAGGTGGTCAACGATGTCTTTTTGCAGTGAGAAGGTCTCCATTCCAAGAGAGATGGGAGATGGAAGATTTGCCTACTCTGCCGTGGAAGCTGTTAACCATTCTCCAAATCTTCTTAGTGGGGTGTTGGTGGTGAGAGAAGAGATAAAGTTGTTCCAAGTGTTGGTTTTACTGTCCTTGATAGTGCGTCTGGCCTTGGCACGGCTGATGCGAAAGAGGTTAAGGTTATGGGTGGTCAGGTTAGTTTTAAAGTTCCTGAGGGCTCTTTTCCTGTTCTTGATGGCGGTTTGCAGTCATCTGAGAACCAGGGTTGGGGGGATGATTTGGGGGTTTGGAGGTTTTGGGAATTGAGCAGGTGGCGATGTTGATAAGGATATTACTGAAGTTAGACATGGGATCCTCATCCTCGAGAAGATGGGGAGAGGTGTGAGTCACAGAGGGTTTCAAGGGACCAGTCAGCCTTGTCGAGGTTCCAGTTGGGGTGTGCTCAGTGGGGATTTGAAGATTGGAGTGTATAAGAAGAGGGTAATGATCACTACCACAGAGGTCAGCAGTGACTCTCCAACTAAAGCCAGGGAGGAGGATAGGGGAACAGATAGACAGGTCAATACAGGTGAGAGAGCCTGTGGCAGGATGAAGGTAGGTCGGGAGTTAGTGTTCAGTAAGGACAGGCTGTGCTGACGGAGAGCGTTTTCGATGAACTTGCCTCTAGGGGTGGTGGTATTAGAGCCCCACAGAGGGTTGTGAGCGTTGAAGTCACCAAGAAGGATGAAGGGGGTGGGAAGCTGAGAGATGAGGTTGTTAAGGCTGGTTGGTTGAATGTTGGTGTTGGGAGGGGGAGATAGATATTGCAGAGAGTGAAAGTTTTGTGGAGGGAGATAGAAATACAGATGGCCTGAAGGTCGGTGTGCACACGAACAGGGCTGTGTGGGATATCGTGTCTAACAAGAATGGAGACGCCACCACAGGCCCTGTCAGCATCCACTTGATGTTTGTGATAGCAAGCAAAGTTGTTAAGGGAGTAATGGTCGGTAGTTTTCAAGAAAGTTTCTTGTAGGCAGAAGACGACCGGGTTGAAAGTGGAGGCCAGAAGGTCGATTTCTTCAGAATTGGCCTTAAGGCTCCTAATGTTCCATTGTATGATGTTGTGAGTGTTATTGTAATTGATTGTGGTGTATGCCATAAAGGAGGCGGGGGGTTATCTGGAGGAAGATCTGCTGGGTCTGAGTTCGCTTGTTTTTTCTTTGGATTTGTTTCTTTGGGAGCGATTGTTTTTGAAAATTGGACGAGAAGTATGATCGGTGTGTTCGGTAATCGAACAATCCATACTCTCTTCAGTGTGGGTTTGGGAGGTGGGTTGTTTGTTGATTGGTTGTTTGTTGATTGGTTGTTTGTTGATTGGTTGTTTTTTGGTTGGTTGTTTGCTGGTTGATTTGTTGGTTTGTTGGTTGTTTGCTTGGCTGGTTTTAGCTTGATGTATGAAGGTATTAGTGGAGTTGGTGTAGGGGCGGTAGGGGCTTTAGAGTAGGAAGGGGGGTTGAGGAGAGAAGTGGTGGTGGAGGTGGTGTGGGTATTGGGTGTGATTGGGTTGTTGGAAATGGTGATGGGCTTAGGACTAGGTAAGAAGAGCCAGGT
>JAIGNY010002678.1:720000-725000 GCA_020152595.1 Chiridota heheva
TAATTGTTATTTTCCAAAAAATTTGGGTTGCTAGCCATTACTATTAGTAGCCAACTTGACAATCCCCTGCCCCCACCCCTTTCCCTTTGTTTCTTAAGATTATGAGAATTGTTGTAAGCAATGAAAAATCCGGTTCCGGCCGGATTTTATCCGGCCGGATTTCAACCTGGATCCGGCAAAATCCGGTTCCGGCCGGATCCAAAAATTTGGATCCGGTACATCCCTAGTTCTTTGTTCCAATTTGCAGAAACTCTGTCTTTATGTCATTCATTTTGAGTTCTTGAAGAATGATCCATTTTCTCACGTCAAATATATAATCTTCCAGACGATCAACTGATTCTCTTTGTTGAAGATTACCTGAAACAAGTGTACAACTGGTAATCATCAGCATATCCATCAACGGAAACATAATGTCGATTTATGACGTTGCCTATAGTCAGGCTGCCTATAATGAAAAAAAAAGAGCCTTGTGAAACTTCCAATTCCAGACTGAATGGCATTGATACATCTTTCTTTATGAGAATTTGTTGTTTTCTGTCGTCGAGATATGAACTAAACCATTTGAGAACATTTCCTCCAATGCCAAAATCTTTCACCAAAACTGAAAGCAATCCTCTATGTGAGACAAGATCAAGTGCCGCACTGAGATCAATAAGATCAAGAATGACCACTTGCTGCTGGTCCATAGCCACGAGAATGACCACTTGTTGCATCAGACTGAAGCTTTGTTTATAAGGTTTCCATTGAGTGATATTGTCTGAAAGCAGAGTGATATTCCCGAAGAAGATAGTATGAGTTAAAATGTTGCCTTATTTGCTCTACAACACAATGTCCCGTAAGTTTACAAATAAATGTTAAGTTGCCAACCTGCTAACTGGCCTGTAGTTTTTTTTTAATTATCGTCCGCACCGGCTTTCTTTCGAAGAGGGGTCACCAGAGCAATTTTTGTCCAATCATTAGCAAACTAATCTGACTGAAGAGATGTATTTATAGTTTTAGTGATGAGCGGGGAAATTGGAATAAGAACCGGTTTTAGAAGTTTTGTCGGTAAAGGGTCCGGTTGACAGGATTTATTTTTCCTTCTCAAAATATTCTTCTGCATTCGAGCTTTCGAAACTAATTTAAATTTTCCAGAGACTTTGCATGCTCGAATTCAGACATGATATTTCAGACTTTTCCCATATCAGTATGATCATTAGCTGTTCCATTTAAATCTTACCCAGAAATTTTTGTGAAATCTTGAAAGAAGAGGTATATATACTTGCATATTGCCTGTAGGGAGCCGTGTTTCCAATAAGTCGTGGTCCCATTAACAGTTTTCAGTAAAATCATTTCATTTTTTTCTTGGAGAATTATCTCTTGCATGATCATAAACAGTTCGGTTCGTACCGCCGTTCAGGGGACTCAATAAGTCCCCCAATTGGGAAACTCAAGCATGCGCACTGAAGCTTACAGTGATATATGGAAGCCGCCATTTTTATTGTAAAGTTTCAGTCATAGACGCTTATCAGTCGTTTCATTGAAGGCCTTGCTTTCTTCATGTTCAGCTTTGCGAAAGTAACTTCGTTACTATCACGCAGTTATTGCTAAATAATTTTTACAAATCCCTAAGTTATTTCTCATAATTTCAGAAAACCTTGTTAAAGCGCGACTGCCTTACGGTAACACATGATAAGAATTCATCACTTTTCTTCAAATTTCCGGAAAACCGGAATTTTAAAAGCGCACGGTGAAAAGATAACTTATATGGCATTATTTCAAATTGTGAAGAAAAAATTGAACCCTTCGTAGTGGTCGAGTTCCCCATGCTCGAAATGTGTCTGATTCTTATCTTATTCTTATACAAACTTCGAATTTTAATAGATGCACTGTGGGATACTTCGGAAAGGATCACCCGATCGGGAGAACAAAACTGTTCCCCCGATCGGGGGTACGAAGCGCGCTGATAAATGGTATTACACAGCTCTTGTTATTCAACATTTTATTTTGCGAACACTTAAAAAGAAGAAAAAAAACTCTCTTTTCGCGACAGTACCTGCAACTTGGTTTACTAGGAAAATTAATCGGCTTTTTTCATAAAATTTGATTTCCTATTTCTGTTGGGTTTTAATAAATCTGGCGGTACCTATACCTGTCTAAGAGTCAATCGTCAGTCATACGTTCATTAAGGTTTGGTTGTGAATATTATTGTGAGTAAACACTTAAAAAATGCCAATGTCATGTCTACAAATCTTGTATTTGTCTTGGCTCTGCAAGTGGCTTGACCTTTGTCAAAAAGCACTCTGTATCCATCAAGAAGTTTTCCACAGATCAATTCGATATTTTGTTGATTGTGCAATTTTCTCTTTCTCTCACATTTCATTTCTATGCCCTAGGCACTCATATCTATATTTCTATGCCCTAAGGGCACTTATATCTATGAATTAATCACTACGATATTCCTTTTCAAAGAGTATTCAAACTTTCAGCAGAGCAGATAATGTAAATATTATTTACACAGTTACAGGAAAACAACTAACAACTGACTAAGGAATGCAAATTTAAGATTACAATAACAGTTACAAATCTTTTCAACAGTTTTCTAACATATCGATGCGCAATTGTTGCAGCAAGTAAAAAAAACCTGTAAAGTACTTAGCTTGTTGTCTGGAACCTCAGACTTGTTTAAAGTATTTGGGGAAGTACATATAATCTGCCATTTGCGGTCAATTAAAGAAAAAGTATAATCCCATAAATAAATTCATAAATGAAGGTCGCCGTGATAGTAAGGTCACTTCCGGTTCTCAATTTTCCTGACTGATTGCGAGAATTCTGGGATGTTATCGATAACACATGAAGGCCTCTGTGTTTGGTTGGACGTATACATCGTAGATTTCTCACGATCAATAGGGAAAATTGAAAATCATCAAATTAGAAAACTAATACGATATTTTTAAATTTTAAAGACTGTACAGCTTATAAGTTTTTGCTCGTGCTAAGACGAGAAGTGAAAGTTTAATAGCTGTCCGTATACCTTTAAATGACATTAAGACACTCGGGGATAAGATGGCAAAACTTATTATATATTTGTATTCGAAAAGTATTTCGTATTCGGAAAGTGCTATGGACTAAGATACCAAATCTATACAAATCTATGCTTACTGTTATGAACGGCGATCAGGCGGTGAGGGTGGGGCAGCGGTTATACCCCCTCCCAATAATTGTGTTGGATCGAACGAATTTTCTTACACCCAAAAATTACCCATTATAAGCTGTAAATACAGATTAACGATAAACTGATAAAAACGTTTAGACGTTCTTCCCTTCAATTTGGGAAGAAAACTTGCCACTTGTAATTCAAATATAGGAATTTATGATTTAGCTTTAGGATGACGTAGGAGATAATGTAAAGGCCAATCATCAGCTGATGTGACAACATATTAAAATGTATACCATCGTTAGCGCTTTTAAGATGAAAAGCTATGTTTTTGCATACTGTCAAGAATCAACGAGTGCATCATTTCGATCATGATAGTGTTGAATATATTGCCGTAAGAACAGATAATTGAATATGCGAGATAAATACCCAAGTCATATCGATGAAAGATGAAAGAAATAGGAAATTGCACAATAGAAATAATATCTAACCTGCCAGCGGAAAAGAAAAAAATCCTTGATGATAGTGACTTTTAAGAGAGGTCAAGCCACTGTTAAAACGAAAACAAATATAATATATATCAAATATATTTTGATATCTCCACCAGGTTCCATATCTTTCTCCTTTTAACTGGTTAGATTGTTTTAAGGAAATATTCCAGTGACTTTTAATGTATATTGCTACGATAGACGGTAATTAGAAATTGGTGAAAAATAATGTTGATATCTTATCGAATTTGGAGTGATTATATTTAAAACTTTTCACCAATGTGTTGAAAAGTGTACGGTGCAGTGTATGGTGTTATGTCATACTTCTACATCTAAGACAATTTCTTTTGAAATAAATAGTCTCTGCATTTTACAAGAATATGCTTTGACTATCTGCTCATGTAATGTACACATTGTATATATAATGTCAATTAACCTACTGCCACACTTTATTCCGCCTAATGTTAAAGACGTCTACCTCAAACAAACAAACAGTGTAGATGCCAACGACCTTCGAGCACGAGATGATCACTTCTGCTAAAAATGGATAAACTACAATAATTATTCTTTGCTAGTGTCTGGCATTTTCATTACTCCCTCATTACCCCTTCATTAACTCCTTCATTACCCCTTCATTACCCCTTCATTGTCCCTTCATATCGCGTTATTAATACGGAAATCATTTAAATATTAATGCGAAATGAAAATCAATTATTGACTCACGGAACCTTGTATTTAGTACAGAAAAAATCCTATGTTGTCATATTTGAACAAAAATGACAATTTGGCAAACTTCCTGCCCTTTAAAGTATGATTAAGGCACTATACATTTATCTTATTACATCACTCTTAATTGCTGTGGGACTTTCAGAGTGTTCGTTGTCGATTTAAGATTATTCAGAATCAATCGAATGTCATTGAACATCCTTAGCGTAATCCCAAAAAATCTGTTTCCTTGCAAATAACTTTCTGAGGGAATAGCTCATACGAGCACAAAACAGAATCTCAACTCAACATAAGAAGAAAGTGTAATGAATCTTACATACTAAAAAGCAGAAATTTCGTACTTCTGTTCAACATATTAGAGGAATATTCCAATGAATTTTCATTTTCATATGAATAACAGAGGATTATTATAGAAAGAACCCGGTGTAAAAACCATGTTGATATCTTATTCTGTCTAGTAGGAGGATTTCACAACTGTGTTGAAAAGCGACCTTTTAATATTTGTGTGATGTCATTCTTACAGTCCAAGAAAATGTTTCATGTATTTTTTGAAAATAATTGCCCTTTTCTAAAGTATTTTTATTCTTTTTGTTTACTTATTGAAACTTACACGAACACGATTTGCCATCATCCTTACACTCTCAATTAAA
>JAIGNY010002678.1:727500-735000 GCA_020152595.1 Chiridota heheva
TCAATTTACAATTAAGCAGAGAGATGTCAGTCACCACATAAAAACGGAAATACAAGTAGCATGTTTGTTTAACGACATTGCTGCAGCTATTATTTTGGGAAATCAAAACAAATTAGACAGATATATGTATTAGAGAAAAAAATACGCGAAACTGTTATTTTGTATTTATTTGCCGGGTGATCTTTTTCATGACGTTATACTAGCACAATTGTATTTGTTATCCTTATACAATCCTCCAAATTTTCATATAAAGACGTTCTTCCTTTCATGTTAGGAAAAATGTCATCTGACGATTAACTAAACAGGTAAATTAACATCGAGTCTATGTTTGTCTATTCCTTATACTTTTATAATATGTAAAATGAATAAAGCATGAAACGAATGAACGTTATGAGTTCCAAATTAAGTTCAAATATTGATTACTAAAATACCTTTCATTAACCGTCAAAAAATAAATAACAGTGACTTGGGGCTTCGCAATCAATTTTTCACTTTCGTTTAGGCTTTCCTTGGGTGTCATTTTTCCTTCTTCACCGAGCACAGTAAACTGTTCTCGGTATTGATTTCAAGTCCTCCCCGCGAGGAAAGGACAGATTAATAACTATCAAGAGAAAAATATTGCAAAACATCATCAAAAATAAAAGTGCGGCAAATAGGAAAAGATGCCCTAAAGAAGAAAGGAACTTTGCCACAAAGTCGAAGCTAAAGAACTGAATTAATTAACTTGAGAAATGCAAATTATTTAAAAACCATATGAAACACTTTTAAAACAGGTTTTTCTAATGAGCATGCTCTTAGTCGTTCAAAGTAAAATTTTGAGATATTTTCGCCATCTATAGGTTTAACAGTTGCTATATATTTAATCTTAATTCAGCTTCCAACTTAACTTGTTGATTTCGTAAAAGAAATAAGTCAATACTTTAGGTTCTAGCAGCATTCAATAAAGATTAAAATCAGTGTCAATTGCGAGTTCCACGTTTGATCGGAATTATAAATAAGCAACCATACATGTAAGTATCATTGAATGAAGAAAAGATTTTGATTTAAAGAAATTTAAGTTAAAAAAGAATCTCTTTCAGGTTATCTAATTATAAGGCGTTCGAAATCTTTTTGGGCACTATTTTAAACGGTTTATACTGGTTTCAAAGGATTAACGAGACCTGACATCAACATATTTATAAGATTTTACTGAAGGTGGAAAGTGGAAAATCTTTTATGGAAAACAGAACCCCGCTTGCAAGCAGGTTTCAAATGTTCAAAGTGTCTCAATGAACTTGAGGTAAGAACTAAACCGACTTTCTTTTTATTTGATTTAACGTAAAGATCTATAATGATATATAAGTATAACTTTATTTACTTCACATCACTTGCTATTAAAAGAATATAGAATACAGTTTTGCTGCCGTATTAAAGTGTTGTTCCAGTCTATACAACGTTATTGAATAATTGGTTTAGTTCAATATCTCGTCAACCATTTTGCAAAACCCATACAAATGTTATTGTAAAACCCCAAATAACATTTGGATGTTTCAATGCAGTCTGCCAGTGCGATTGCAACAACTAACGATATTTTAATAAAATTCGAGTTTGAGCATAAAACAAAGACGTAATCCTCTACCTTCCCCTAAACTCAAGCCCACTTTGATCTTCAATTGTCTATATTAAATTGTTTACAAAAACTCCCACGACGATTTCTTGTATTTTTAAAACCTAAATCTAATGTCTTTCATCTATTCTATCAGTCTGTAGATATTATCTGATGACATTTCATGGACTAGGCCTCCACAGTTCAAGAAGGCCCAATTTTATCATTTATCGTAGAGATCCATACATGGGGTCTCATCCAGAAAATTACCAGCACGATCATGATATTAAGCATTTGAACCGAAATGCTTCGCAAACGGAAATAAAGACGAGAACCCTTACTTATGACCAAAACAATTTACATAGTGATTCTTTTTATGATTAAGAATAGCAATTACATGTTTAGCCTTCACATTTGCAGGGAAGCTGTTGCATTACATATGCCTTTGGGAGTTTAAGCCTTAATCTGTTAATGACGGAAATGAAGATAGTTTGATCACGCTCATTAGATTCCTTTCAGTATTTTCCCCTAGTGTTAGAACAATGAATAAGGATGTTTCAGCTGACGTCATGAGGTTACATGACTTTATTCATATCGCCATTTGGTAGGACAGACTGCCGTCTGATGTACACTTACATACGTTTGCATGTTGTTATATAAGATTACTTTTGTGAGTTAGTATGCCGGAATATTGTTGTGCCGTTGGTTGCACTAACTAACTGACTAATAGACGTGTTTAGAATCCACTGATTAAGATCACTTAAAGTACTTTGAAGGTATTTTTTTCCTTTAAAATACATTTTATATTAAAAATTAATTTAGTTCATTTTAACCAGCGCGTGTTTAAATGCCCAGCACGTGTTTTACATGCCCAGCGCGTGTTTTCATCACCAGTGCGTGCTCGCGCGTGTTTAGATCGAGTCTCTTTGTTTAACGTATGATGTGGTGACTGAGCTGTGTGAAGATCAGACGCGTGAAAAACTCAACGCAAAGCTCTGCTCTGCAAAATGGCTCCCAGTTGAGTTAGAGTCACGTGATAAAATTTGTCTATAGCAGAGTCATTATACAAGTGATTTCATCTAATCACACCCAATTTTGCATATCAATAGAATGGAAATGTTAATGAAAATGCCATTGATTTATCGCCGGACAGATATACTTAGATTTTTGGCGCGGCCTCTGAAAGGTCATAAGATAGAAAAACAATAACAGTTCATAGATTAGATATAAAAACCATTCTTAGGCAATTGATCTAATCTGACAGCACACGTTCGTATAACAGACACAAGTTGTTTTCACTGATTTTATGGGACGTTCATGGAAGATTATTAATAGTTTGCTCATGTTAGATTTTCTTTGTAAGGTTGGTCAGTTACGTGGGTTCTTTACCAATAAATTGATTCGTGCAGACACTACACCAAACACATCTACCATAAGATGATCGCGTGGGATGAGTTGTCTGTTTATGCATGTTAAACTGAAATATAAGTTATCTTCAGAAATTAATTTTGTCAGTAAAGTTTGCTGTAGAATATCTTTAGCGAGTTGACTTTTGAAGCAGAATATATTTACCGAGCCATTTTTTGAAACAGTTGATTTCTGAAGCAGAATATTTTTTATCGAGTTTGATTTCTGAAACAGAATATTTCTTTACCGAGTCATTTTTGAAATCAGTTTAATTTTGCAATGGCTCATTGATTTATAGATTTATGTGGAGGAAGAACCAATTTCAAAATTTAAGCCTGTTGAATACAGTGAGAGTTTTTTTATATCTTTGACAAGCAAAAGCCGTAGGATTACAAAGATACAAGTGAGAATAAACAAACATCAGAACAACGCGAGTTCAACAATATATCAACCATATTTATTCTGGGTCAATCTCGGGTAACAACACGCATATCTAATTATGTATGAGGGAGCACAACAGTAGGATACAACAACAGTGATACTATTTTAGCATTTTAATGACAAGGTAACCTCGTACCAATTTTTACAATGATTATCGAAATCATTTACATGATGGGTAGGGGGTATCACGCACGTTTTGTAGCAGTCATAAGTAAATATCTAGGACCAGTCTCCGGTAAATACCTAAGACCAGCCCCCAGTAAATACCTAAGACCAGTCCCCAGTAAATACCTAAGACCAGTCCCCAGTAAATACCAAAGACCACTCCCCAGTAAATATCTAAGACCATCCCCAGTAAATACCTGGTTGCGCAGTGTACGTACTTAGTATGCCAATAGCGACGTAGATGGGAAAACCTAAGGAATGTATTTTTCAAGAATACACCACAAAGCCGTGGGTATCTGGTTGAAAAAATCAGAAAACAAGAAACGATTTTTGTACTCTCATATTTTTTATTTTGATACAATCATATTGCTATTTCTATGTGTGTTGTTGCCCCTGTTATTGTCAAATGGTTCACGTGCTGTCTGTCCTGGTTGATGCCCATGTTTTATCTGTAAGAAATAAGAATAAAAGTACAATGTATGCAAAGATGAATTTATTTGATCATTTGTAGTAGTACTGAGCAATATAAAGTTTATAGATGCACGATTACAAGCACCTTTCACATGGATAGTTGCCGGTCCTACCGCAGTGGTAAAATATTCCATGCAATGAAAGCACTAAGTGAAGATTTCATAAATCCAGCGGTTTCAGAGGTTTGTTGGTTTTATGGGATTTGGCAGAAAAAATACAATACAGTGCCAAGCAATTATGAATTTGTGGAAGGTTTACCTCCTTCAGATTTTTTTGGAAAGGATTGACACAACACAACATAATGTGATTGTCTTTTGTCATTGGTGATTTAATGTCGGAAATGGGTCAGAAAGGGGGTGAAGTGTTTACCAAGTTATTTACACGGGGCAGTCATCTTGCAAATGTGTCGGTGATTTTGATTGTCCAAAATTTATTTTTTAAATGGGGAAGAGATTTACGGCAAAATTCACATTAAATGTCAATATTCAAAAATCCTGCAGATATAAGTGTAATCAATACAATGGCTAAACAAATGTATCCTTGTGAGAAAAAAGGAGAAAGTTTTCTAAAGGAAGAGGCAACGTTTAAAACGTTTGGTTATTTGTTAATTACATTAAAGCCCGGTACGTCTCATAAGTTACGATTGCGTACGGGTTTGTTTGAAAATGTGCAAACAAGTTTTCAAATTTGAAAATGTATATTAAGTAAGATGTGACTGTATTTTGTAATCAGTTGTGTACATGATGGAGGGTTCTTATGATTTTGATAATATAAAAAGGCATAAAGATGTGTTAACTGCAATGTGTAATTCAAAGTTGTAGAGTATTAATATATGTAAAATGTATTACTAGCTTTTCATCAAATACTTGGCGAGATCGCCTTGAACATTAATAAGGGAATAGTGCTTTTGACCGAAAAGTAAAAAATGTGTATGCGTCCTTACTCTTTTGCAAGTGTTGGCTCATAAATCTATCCCGCAGTCAGTAAAGAAGAAAGCTTTTATGAAAGCCGTGGTTAAGGGGCGAATTCAAATAGGGGGTGGAAACTTTTATCAGCGTGTGATTAAACAGGTGTTGCAAACAATAGCTTCGTTTGCAGGTATTCTAACAATTCTGTTTGAAAAAGAAACTTATATTGGAAAGATAGCAAAACCCAAAAAGAAACGAACATCAGTCCGGTTCGTACCCCCAATCGGGAGAACAGTTTTGTTCTCCCAATCGGGGGATCCTTTACAAAAGTATCCCACAATGCCTCTATCCAAATTCAAAGTTTGTATAGGAATAAAATCAGACACATTTCGCGCGCGCCGGGAACTCAACCACTACAATGGTTCAACATTGTCTTCACGATTTGAAATAATGGCATATAAATTATCTTTTCACCGTGCGCTTTTAAAATTCACCGTGCGGTTTTCGTGAAATTTGAAGAAAAGTGATGAATTCTTATTATGGGTTACCGTTGGGCAGTCGCGCTTTAACAAGGTTTTCTGAAATTATGAGAAATAACTTGGGGATTTGTGAAAATTATTTAGCAATAACTGCGTGATAGTAGGTAAGTTGTTTTATTTTCGCGAAATTGAACATGAACAAAGCAAACTTTGTTACATATAATAAGCGTCTCTGACTGAAACTTTACAATACAAATGGCGGCTTCCATATATCATTGCGCTCAGTGCGCATGCTTAAGTCTCCCGATTGGGGGACTTAATGAGTTCCCTGATCGGCGGTACGAATTGAGTTGAACATGAAGCGGTCTATAGTTATTGCCTATGCTGAATAAATGGCAATGAAAACGAATTATGAACAATCTCTTCCTGAAAACAAATTGGTGTTTAATCTTGAAGAAAAAAAGATTAAGGATGACAGTACTTTGCATGATGTTGAAAAAATTGATCAATATAGTAATGTGTTGAAAAAACATAAAAGATTCAATCCAATTGTAGTTCAACGTGCAAACATTCCCTTTCAACCCACACCGACTATGGCCACCAATAGACTGTTATTTTATCAATCACCGGGTTCTGAGGAGTTGAAGATTCCCCATTGTCGGCATCCATAACGGAAAAAGAAGAAGGAACGGCAAAAAGTTTTCTGAACGCAATATGGAATGAAATGGGGGATAGATTTGATGAAAAAGGTGCTTTTGTCCATAGTGGCAAAGAAATCAAAGGATTGAGTTTGAGTGATTTACTAGCTCAAAGTGCATCCTCAATGAGACGTTTGACGACAACAAGAATCAACTCGTTTTGCGACGGCTTTAGAAGACACTAATGTACCACTTTCAGTTATCCCAATTCGTGAATTGAGAGAGTTGGTGAGAGAGATGCGTGTCAGTCCCATCCCATATAAGGACGATGATCATGAACTTGATCTTAGTCAGGACGGACTTACCAAAGAAGATATAAAACAGTTAATACCAGCCACGTATAAGGAAGAGTCAGGAGTAAGGGGAATTGTTAAAAATTGGATGAATTTTGAATAAAACACAGATATGGCAGGATTGCCCACGTTTAGTTTAACAAACATTTTACGTCGTTTTTAAATTGATTGTTCATACTGTGGTGAAAAGTAATAATCAAAACAGAAAATGCCGAAACAGATACCAAACGTAAAGGTCGGATTACAAGATTTGTACAATCTTTCAGCACCCATTGGATTCGCAGGACAAGAGAACGTCGTCAGACAGAAACCCAAGGGGGTCAAGAAGGGGTCGTTCTGAATTGGCTGAGGTTTCAAGAAACATACAGTCTGCACAAGCCAAGACGCATGAAGTTTATTCGGCGGAAATTGACACTGTCTGGTGAAGCGAAACAACTTCAAGCAGATATAATGGACATGCAATTAGTAGCAAAACAATTTCATTATCTACCTACTGTGGTGTAGCGGTTATCATACATGTCTACAGACCACGAGGCCCTGGGTTCAAGCCTGGGTTGGGTAGACATGCCAGTGCACCACAACTGGTTATCAAAGGCCGTGGACATTGACTTGGTTGTCGATGTTATGTCTGTCCGTACGTCGTACCTGTGTTCTCGTCCGGGCCGTATTAAGCGTTTCGTGATAGCATTGTTGCTATCATAACCGAATACCCAAACCAAAATAATGGCTATCTCTTTATTTTATCCGTGAATGATGTGTTTTAAAAAATGCGTTGCTGGAACCGGTGAAGCGTAGAACCGGGGAAATGGTTGCAGATGCTTTAGAAAACGTTTTTTATAGAGCGGGTTACACACCCTTAAAATTGCAGACTGATAAAGGCAAAGAATTTTCCAATAGCAAGGTGAAAGCACTTTTACCCAAACATAATGTAAAATTGTTTTCACATAGAGGTGTACCAAATTGGTTGGAAATTTTACCTTTGATTGAGCAAAGGTATAACGCAAGATTTTACAAAGCAATAGGTTTGACGCCTGTAGAGGTAAACGAGAAATA